>JAADWJ010000501.1:0-17292 GCA_023336165.1 Pythium monospermum
ACTGTATTTCGCAGCATGGTGAAGCAACGACAAAATCCCCATTATTTTAAAATGGGAACAACAAAATCCCCATCATTGCTGTCTCCATATGGAAGATGTGGTAACCGTCGAGTATCATGAGCCACATTGTGGCTTTTCCGTATGCACAAGGAGCCGAGGATCCAGTACCGGTATTGCTACTGCTACTGCTACCATTACCATAGATTTCCCACCTACGGTATAAAATAAGGGTTCTGCATCGGTGATGCGGTCAAAAGTCACTGTGTCCCACAACTTTCAGTGCACTGAACAAAATTGTGCGTGGTCATTTTGGAGGTATCTTATTTCAGCCAATGGGATAGATTCTACTAGTACACGTATACTTCTCATTTTGGCAAATGGGATAGAGGTAGACAAATTAACTTCACATTTTGGCCAATAAGACAATCATAAACAAGTGAACCTGCAGATTTCACTTTGATGGACCCGAGGTCAATTTCTGTCATTTTTCGCGTCGCGTCCCAGGGCTGGCTGATAAGACTTCTTATTTTCAATTAGATTAACTATACGTGAACTTATTTCGGTAAAAGTCACAACCTTTCAAAAAATCGGCTATCACTTGTAGCTCTCAGCTAACGCTGAGAGAACCATTGCACAACAACAAAGAGCAAAGAAGCAAGCAGCGCAACGATGTCGTTAGCGTTCTTGGCCAAGAAGAGCTGGCATACGTCCAACCTACGCGTACGTACCCTCCACTAGTATAGAACTACACTGTATATCATGCTATTTTGCTGACGTATTTGGTTCCCCTGTTTGTATGGTAGAATGTGGAGAAAGTCTGGATCGCTGAGCAAAAACATGCCGCCGAAGAGAAAAAGCTTGAAGAGCTCAAGAAAAACTATGAAGAAGAGCGGCAAATGCAAGAGCTGAGAAAGCTCCAAGCAGCGCATGGCAAAAAGACAGCGACTGTGGAGCGCTTGGACTGGATGTACCAAGGCCCGATGGCGAGCAGCAGCGCCACCGAGAAATCGTCTGAAGAGTATTTGTTAGGCAAGGAATACACACCCGAGGTGACGGGTTCGGATGCGCGGAAGCTCGGAGACACCGCGTACGGAGCGCTAGCTCTTTCAAAGGCGGCGCTTCCTGCGAATGACGCGTTCTCCCGCCTGAACGAAGACCCGATGATGCTGATCCGTAGCCAGCAAAAGCGTGCGCATGAGGATATCTTGAAAAACCCAGTCAAGATGAAGAAAATCAAAGGCCAAGTGGAAAAAATCTTGAAAGACAAGAAAAACAAGAAAAAGGCCAAAAAGCAAGCCAAGAAAGAGCGCAAGCATGCCAAGAGTGGCAAGTCCACGTCGTCCACGCGCGACCGCAGCGGCTCCGAAGACAGCGATCGTCCAGTGAACGCTGAAAGCCGTGAACGGAATCGATCACCATCGGCTGACAAGCAGAGTCGTGGAAACCACGCGGATCACGATGACCGTAAGCCACGAAGTGTGGAGCGAGAGACGAAGCGTCGCTATGAATCGTCTCCTTCGAGATCTCGCTCTCGCTCTCGTGACGTTGGTCGACGCGGGGCGCGAGACCGATCCCGTAGCCGTGAAGCAACACGCAATCATCCACGGCCAGAGTCGAGAAGCCGACGCCACAGCCGCAGTGCGAGCCGCTCGAGACAGGGTCGTCGCCATCGCAGTCACAGTCACAGTCGCAGTCGCAGTCGTAGCCGAGATTCCTTTGGCCGCTCAGCCAGACGCTCTACCAGTCCAATTTCTTCTTCTCGCCACTATCGAGCCAGTGATAGCCGCCGACCCACTCAAGAATACGGTAGTCGTGGCGGATCAAGCAGAAGAAGTCCGCCTCGTCGCAGCGGAGGACGAAGCAGAACGCCTGAGGAGCGTCGCCCTCGAAGTGACGACCGCGACAGGACACGGCGACGCAGTCGGGATCGAGATGAGCGCAACGTGGAAGAAATACGAGTGGCCAGAAGTCGTCGAAGCCACTCGAACGAACGGCCAGGTGATCCGCGCCGCCGTGACAAATCGCCACTCCGTCGTGAATATGTGGTCAACAAGCCTGATGACGGCGGCAAATACGGTCTCATTCGTCAAGAAGGAGCGGTACGCAGAGGCATCTCAAAAGGGAGGTTATGGTCGTCACAGGGTGATTGCTGATCCTTTGATATGTATATATTTGTTTAGGTTGAGTGCAAGGAAGTGGACCGTACGACTCTTGGTCCAAACACGAAATTTGTGGAAAAGGCCCGTGAAAAAAAGCGCCACGACGAAGACGAGTTGAAGCGCAAGTTGGCCAAGACGCCTCATGGTGGCTCGACCCGTTCCCACGAAGAGATGGTCAAGCAAGCCGCTCAAATGGCCGAAGATGCGAAAGCACGGGAAGTGTTTTTGGCCAAACGAGCAGCGGAAAAGAGTGTCAAGCTGGACGAAGCAGAGGCCAAGCTCAGCGAAGACCCGCACTTCCTCAAGTACGATTTTTTTTGTGTGAGGATATTCGTGGTTGTAGTCGGAAGGAGGACTGACTCTTTTATGTGCGAATTGGTCTTTTTTTCTTTTCTACAGGCAACTACAAAACGCCGCGTACATCAAAGATGACAGCAGTATGGAAGACCGCCTTCGCCGCAACTCGCACTACATCCAACGACGCACCGATGTGGGTAATTTCTTATCGAAGGATTAACAGAAGCGAATACAACAACAAAATATATGCACGTTTACGAAAAAACGAAAGAAAAAAAATGCAGGCTCTACCGCGCCCTATGCCAACATGTAGCCATATACCAGCTTCACGCTCAGTCTTCAATGTCGCTCATGTCGCTGATTTCGCTGTCTTCGTCCTCGTTGCCCATGTCAATGGCCTGGGATGCGTAGTTGCGCACATACTCTGTGAGGGGGACATATCGTTGTTTAGCATCATCTACAGTGATGGCTGTCACAAAATAGAGCCACACGTTTTCTCCATACCTCGCACTTTCGAGTTGTACGACTCGGTGTCCTTCATCAGCAAGGATGCCGCTTCGCCATTGAGTGGGTCGCTTGGATTGGGGTACCGCAGCAATTGCGGGATGAACAAGTCGAACACATTGATGAGCTCTGCATTGTTTGGGGAACATGCGACTGTCAGAAGCCCTCGTTCATCATCATGCTATAGGAAAACACAGCAAATGCTATCGTACCAAACAGTGGACTCCACGTCTGGTTGATGACATCCAGACACACCGATCCTGACCTTGCATGCAGATAGACACAGAGGCAAGAGGTGAGTGGCCCCACAATGAAAACAAGGATACATAGAGGTAATCGCTTACATGTCATCGACATTCGGATGGTAAATGCGGTTCACGAAGCCAATGGACGGGCTCTTGAACGGGTATTCCTTTGGCAGCGAGACGTGCAATTTCCACACACCACCTTCGTACGGAGCTGGTCATAGATACAGTAGATAGAAGAGAGCACATGCATGAGTGTCTATATAACACGCATACCCAGTGGAACCAAGCCAACGTACTCTCTTTCGGCCCATGGAATTTGACATGGAAATCGTTCGTCTTGGTCTCGTCAGTGAGCTGCACGTCATAGTCGCTCATCATTCTGACCACAGCAGACGCACAACCACAAAGATACTTCCATCAGCCAGCCAGCTTGACGGGCTCTACTAGTACCCTAATGTAACGTACAGCTTCATGACGTCGGTCTCACGGCGCTTGTTCATCGAGCCCATTGTTGCGTATTGGGTGTCGTGTTTTTTTTCTCTTTTGCTTTGCTGGTCTTCTTCAAAGTGGAAGAAGAGCATCACATTTCTCAGATGACGGGTGGGTTGCATGTTTAGTGGAACGACCCGTTTTTGAATTAGTAAACGAATTTGTATGGAGCGCCGCCGGAGCGGGTTTGTGTCGTTGGATTTTGTGACTGTTCAAGGCATGAAAACGGCAACATTGCTCCCCGAACCCTACTGCATGACGTTGAAGGAACCGGACCCGCATGGATCAACAGGTCAATATGGACGTCAACATGAAAATGTAGCCCCAAATCCCAGGCAAGCTCTTCAGATACTGTATCCGGTATGGACTGTACAGGACAGGAACAAATCAACCACATCCATTCCGTTGCTGAATGCTATCCAGGAACAAATCAACCATATCCATTCCATTGCTGGATGCCACACTGCTACTCGACGGAGGCCCTACTCTTGGCAATGGCTGCAGGTTTCTTATGCCGCTCCACCATCCTTTCTTCGCCGTTTTGTTTGTGCACCTTCGACGGCAGTGCTTGCAACTCCTTGTTCAGTCGTCTGCATGGTAGATGCCTCCCCACCAGCCGGAGCGGCTGGTTCGACCCGTTTGGATCCTTTGGCGGACTTGGACTGTCGTGGCCGCGCGGAACCTGCACCAGACTTTCCAGCTCGCGCAGTCGCTGATGGCAACGTAAACTTCTTAGGGATTGGCGTGCTGAAAGCTGCTGGTGATGGTCGCTGAGCGGGCACGGCTCGCATGTGGCGTAGCTGCGACAACGCGAGATCAAACCGTTCTAGTTGAAACGAGGTCCCATCGAAGATCAACAGACATTCTGTTTCCTTCTGCTCCAACACTTTGCCTTTGAAGCTCACACCACCTTCGGAGTGCGCTGTTGTCCCGCGCAGAACCGTACACCCACTAGATTCATCGATACTCACGAGGCCAGGAACCGAGGTGTCGACTGATGCCGGAGTGAATTTGTACTGGAACAAAGCAAATGCAGCATCACCGTCATCGCGCACTTCGTCGGCAGGTGTTCGTGAGGGAGATGTGGACAGCAACGAGCGACCTACGACGACACTGTACTCACAGTTCTCTTCTGGCGCTTTGACTTCCGTGACATCACCCATTTTGAACGGATTTTGACCGATTTCTGGGTCAGCATGCAAGGTACCCAATCCTTGGTACACAGGTACAGTGTACCATTTGTACTTTCCCATTTCAAGAGTGATGGATGACGGTTGGGTGTGCGATCGGGCGCGCAGCTCCACCACGCACGTGCGATTCGCGCTTTCGGTGAAAGGTGCAACCACCATCACGGATCTCACGAGGCCTGGGGATCCATTGGCCGCGAGCGATCCAAGCACCTGAGTCGCGCTATGATGCCTGATGACAAATCAGTTGGACGCCTTTTCGGGTTCTTTCCCCAAAAATAGGCATGCTCAGATCCGTTTCCAGATACGGTACCGAGTCGTGCTCCTGTAGTGCAACTGCAACTTGCGCCACGCCCTGTCTAAAGGCATGCCACCAATCACGGTGTTGGAGTCTGGTCGGACGCCTACCCCATCAAAGTGGTATCACAGACAAATTTATATCCAACTGCAGTATCTATCTACTGGACGCGCGTAGCTCCGTCACCGTCCCAAGCAGCCCCCCCACCGTGATCGACTCAGTCATTCCTGTACTGGTACCGTACCGAGAACAGCAGCACGATAGACAAAAAAGGCCAACAAGCAAAAACGAACCATTCATCATGGATCATGGCGTCGTCACCCTTCTTGAGATTTGTCAAATGGCGCATGGCAACCGCGTCGCGTGCTGCCTCACAACAGGCGAGTTCCTGTTCGTAACAAAGGAAGCACCACAGTACTGCGGCGCAAGCAGCGCGTTGGATCTCTTTGGCAAGAACATTTGCCAGTTTCTCGTCCCCTACGATCTGGAAAAGCTACAAGATTATATGCGTGCGCAACCCCACACAAATACCATCGCATCAAATGACGTCTCGGCCAAGCTCACGATGATGGTCCGTCTGGTCGGCACAGGACAGCCATTGTGGATCCGATTGAAAACCATACCGCTCAGTCTGCGGTTATTGCGCTGCATCGACTCGGTGACCGTGCTCGCGCGCATGCGCCACCATTTTGCCGACAATTCCAATTTTGTGGTCAGCGAAGACGAAATGGCTTCCATCATTAATCCTTCCTCTCCCCAAAATGGAAGTTCAAGTGTTTTCACTGGTTATGGCGATGGTAATAGTGGTGACGGAAGCATTTCCTACGGCATTATTATCCAGAAACCCCACCAGTACGATGTCCCAGTTGAGCTCAAGTCGGCCTCGTCTTTCGACGAACGACTGACCATGACCTCGCCCAAGTCGCCCAATGAGCTCATGTGCTCCATGGACGACTGTTCTTTATCAAGCCTCGCGTTTGAGGCCGACTGGGCGAGGGAGGTGGAGCCAAGTAGTCATACCAGTGCCAACAACCGCATACAGGGCCATGTTTTATGATGTGAAGAATATTATCGGAAAATGTGAATTTATTTTTATTTAATTTACCCTCACTGAGGAATAATTGCCCTCTCAAAATATCTCATTACAGAGGGTTTTGACGCAAAAAGCACAAAACAAGAAAAATAATGGCGACGGCAGTGCGAGAGATGGCGACGACGGCCGCCGTGGACGTGCCATCGAATGACATCCGCTTCCAGATGGAGCTGGAGTTTATCCAGTGTCTCGCGAGCCCTGCGTACCTGAACTGTGAGTCGATATGCGCCTTTTTTTACTTGGCGCGCGTCACTCATTTTCTTGCTGTGTTGCTGTTGCCTGTTCAGTTCTTGCCATCAATCGGTACTTTGAGAACCCGGCATTCCTCAACTACTTGCAATATCTGAAATACTGGAAGCAGCCCCAATACGCCAAGTATATCGTGTGAGTGATGACACCTCTATCGACAACTCTGATCCCAAATGGAGAGGCTGACGAACTCATCTGTGCTGTGACACATTGTTACATGTAGCTATCCGCATGCACTGGCTTTTCTTGACATGCTGGACGACGAGCGCTTCCGACAGGTGAGCCTTTGCGTCATCGCTACTGTAGTCACATATACGTATATACTAACTGTTTCTCCCCATTGTTGTGCAGATGATTGCGCGGGAAGATTTCATGACGCTTGTCCACGCGCAGCAGTTCCACCATTGGCAAACTTTCTTCAACAACCGGTCCGAAGTGGCGGCCAAGGCCGACGCGAATGCGACCGAAAACAGCGATACGACCGACGAAGTAGATGCCAATGACAGTATGAATGCAAGCCAGTAATTAAAAGTGGATCCAAACAGGAAATGATTTTTCTTCAGCAGTTTTTCAAACCGGTCAGAGTACGGTGCTATCTCTGGCAAACTTCTGCAGCATCTGCAGGCTGCAGCTGCTTCCTTAGAAGAGGCCGATGACCTTGCCAGTCTCGACATCGAGGTCCACGTCGTAGAAGCCTGGACGCGTCGGAAGACCTGGGACGGTCATCATGTCCCCGCAGAGCAAGTACACAAAGCCAGCGCCGACCGAGGCACGCACATCGCGCACAGTCACCGAAAAGCCCGTCGGTACACCCTTGGCGGTCGGGTCCGTGCTCAGGCTCAAGTGGGTCTTGGCACAGCAAACGGGCAGGTTGCCATAGCCTCGCGCCGTGTAGATCGCGAGTTTTTTCTTGGCATCTTCGCTGAACTCGACACTCGCGGCGCCATAGATTTCTTTGCAAATGGTCTCAAATTTTTCAGCGATGCCCATGCTGAGTGGGTACAAGAATTTGAACGGACTCCCCTGGGCACGCATCTTGCCACACGACTCGATCACCGCAGTGCCCAGCTTAGCCGCGCCAGCGCCACCGTCGGACCAGTGGCTGCTTTCCACCGCGGCGGTGGCACCGACTTCCATGGCCTTGGCCTTGACCAACTCAATTTCTGCGGGCGTATCCGATGCGAACACATTCACAGCGACCACGACCGCGACACCAAACTTGAGCTGTTTTCACACATGAAGGAAAAAAAGGAAGTGAGCTATTCGCTGTCATGGTTCATGGGAAACAGAGCATCAGCTAGGACGTACCGCATTGCGGATATGGTGCTGCACGTTCGCACAGCCTTTCTCCAAAAGCTCCAAGTTTTCATCCACGTACACTGGGTCCAGCTACAGTCGATAGTATACGTGGTTAGTACCATACTAATATCCATCATATCATACGGGGGAACAAAGACGTACTGGCTGTCCAGCGACCACATTGGGACCGCCGCCGTGCATCTTGAGAGCGCGGACCGTGGCCACGAGCACGACACACTGCGGCGTCAGCCCACTGGTGCGGCACTTGATGTTGAAGAACTTTTCCATGCCAATGTCGGCACCAAAGCCGGCTTCCGTGACCACGTAGCCGTCTTCACCAGCAAGTTTGAGTGCGATTTGGTCGGCGATGATGGACGAATTGCCATGCGCGATATTCGCAAACGGACCGGCATGGACAAAGACAGGCGTGCCTTCCACGGTCTGCATCAGCGTCGGCATGATCGCGTCCTTCATGAGCACCGCAAGCGCACCACCGACACCAAGGTCATCGGCGGTCACGGGCTCGCCCTTGCGGTCCAAGCCAATGACGATACGGCCCAGCCGTTCACGCATATCTTTCAAGCTGGTGGTGAGTGCGAGGATCGCCATGATCTCACTGGCCACCGCGATATCAAAACCCGTCGTTCGGATTTGGCCCTTCTCAGTGGGCGCGACGCCAATGTTGATTTGGCGCAAGAAGCGGTCGCATGTATCCAGCACGCGCTGCCACGTGATGGTCGATGGGTCAATATCGAGCCGCGCAAATTTGGAGATTTCGTCTTCGGTGAGCTCATCTGGGTTTGTCTTGGTGATGCCCAGCTTGGTGAGGCGACGCAGCATCACAGGTGCAAACTTGCGCGATCCGTCCTTGGCGCGTGGACACAAGCGGTTGAAGAGCGCTTTGTCCTTTTGGGACGATTCATGGAACATGCGCGTGTCGATCGCAGCAGCGAGCAAGTTGTTGGCGGCCGTGATCGCGTGGATATCACCCGTCAAGTGGCTGTTTGCAACAGACAAAATGAAGGTCAGTATACCAGTACAGTAATACCATTGGTATCAAAGGCAGACAGTCTGATATCTGGAACTAGAGAGACGTACAGGTTGAATTCGTCCATGGGGATCACCTGCGCGTATCCGCCACCGGCGGCTCCGCCCTTCACACCAAACGTTGGACCTTGCGATGGCTGAACATGCCATTGATAATGGAAACATGATCAGTATGACCAACGAAAGTGGAGGTTCACCGTAGTGAATGATATTGGAGGGGTGTATGTACCTGACGGATGCAGGCAAATACTTTCTTGTTGAGATGCGCGCCTAGCGCTTGGCAGAGCCTATGCAAATACACAATACACCAGAAACGTTTGTTAGTATTGTACTGTGCTAGCTTAGTTTCCGTGTATCTCAAAACGCACCCGATGGTCGTCGTGCTTTTGCCTTCGCCCAGCGGCGTCGGCGTGATGCCCGTCACGACCACGTAGTTGCCATTGGTGGCATCCTTCAAGCGGTCGCGCACGGAAAGCGAGATCTTGGCCTTGCTGGCGCCATACGGAACGACTTCTTCAGGAAGCTACAGTACAATTAAGGTTTAAATGCGTGGATCGATGGATCCATCAACAGCACACACACACTCACAATGCCTGCAGCATGGGCAATTTCTTGGATCGGTAACGGCGCGATGGCGTCACTGATGGCGATATCCGATGGCACAGGACGAAGAAGCTGCGCGGGCTGCAATTGGCGAGGCATGGTGAGAGCGGACAGCGATCGCTGGGAACAAAATGTGAAGGCGACGGATGCAAACCGCGTCGACGAAAGCCGTTGCCGCATTTCCAGCACCACACATGGGCGGTGGTGTGTGGGTTTGACTCAGCCACGACGGTTTCTACCCAATCGTTGACGTCATGGACTTCATTTCAGCCAATGAATGACGACACGTCACCTCTATGAGTGCTTTGATTGGCTAACTGCGACATCATTTGTTCCATTCTTCAAGTTGCAAAAATCCCGAAAGGGGGTGATCTGCTCGACTTATTTACAATGGTAGGTGATATTTTGGCGTTTTTGTTCCGAAACATGATGACGAAGGAAAAAGTCGCAGGAGAGGTGGAATCGAACCACTGCCGCGCGAACGGCCTACAGATTTGAAGTCTGCACACAGCACCAGCCAAGTTCACCCCTGCGAAATTCAGGTGGGGAAGATTTGGAACTGGTTCATTTCCCAATGATTCAAAAAGGTCTGAAAGAAGGGTTTGTTTGGGTTCATTTTGAAAATCTGCTTTAGTATTGCTGATAGAACCCGGCAATGAGTTTGGGCACGGTCCGCACAGTCCTCCAGCACTACGTTTCTTTCTATTAGAAGGTTGTCTAGCAATGTGGGCGGCTGGAGTCCCCTAGATCAAAAACGAGACCTGTCGTGTTGACTTTGGACACGGCCGTGCTCGTGGCCAAGATATCCACGATCGTGACAGGCTCCACTGGCTTGGTGTACCCGGCTGGGAACATTTCCTTGTTAAAGAAGGCGTCGACGTATTCGTAGGAAATTTCTTCCGTGTTCTTGCCGCCAAGCACTCGCAGCATGAGTGCCGACTGAAAATTGGCAGTAACTGCCTGGCTGGCAAAGTACTCACAGTTGGGGTTCTTGGCGTTGCATTCCGCCAAGCGTTCCGCACGCAGCCACGCGGTCTTTTCCACCGTGAGACTTGGCTTGGCAAGCAACAGCATTTCTTTCATGTACGCTGGTGTTACCAGCGATGGGTCGGCCTTCAAGTACGAGTCGGCTCGGTTAAACGATACGTCATGTTCAATGAGGTTGTGCACGCTCAGATCAGCGAGACTGAACGTTCCGATTGGTGCCTGGCCTGTCATTGTCGTCGCGATGGTATCGTCCAAGTTGAACATCTTCATGATGGCTGCCTTGATGGTCTCGCGTGAGAGCCCCTTGCCATCACGTGGGATGTAGCCGTGGTTGGCCATCGAGTTGAGTGCCGGACACGGCGACCGCGTGTACGCCGTCGTGGCGCCGACAAAGCCGGAGACTTCATCACCCGATGGGCGGTAGAATTGGCCCTCGGCCAAGTCCATTGCAATGGCGGCATCGACGGCTGGAAGCCCGGTCAATGCGATCGCCACAGCGGCGACAGCGGCGAGGAAGGAGAAATGAGCCATCGCGAAAACAAACACTTGAACACCGGTACGACGATTTCAAAATGCAAGTTAAACTTGCGGGTCTGAACCCCCAGAACCCTGCTAGGTGCAGTCCACTGTACACCTAGACACTTGAAGTGGAGTGAACAGTGTGTAATGCCGAGCCATGGCTTTTGATTAACGAATCTGTCTGGAATGTGGCCTATCACGCCGTTGTTTGCCAGGCAAGCGCTGTTGGTTTACGAAGTGCAGCGGCAATACAAACCAGAAGTTGACTGATGGCCGCAACTTGGACAGTGCCTGGGTGGCCCAGCACTGTGTATATCCACTGGACCACCCACCTGGTCTGGTGGAGGGGTGGATTAGCCAAACGCAGCGATGATTGGCTGATTTCCATTTGATTATGGTCATTGGAGACAAGTTGAAGTTGTCACCAAAATGCAACAGCTGCTGTCAGTCACGTCACTGGTGGTGGCTGTTGGGTGAATATTCGCAGGCTTGAGCACAACAACACAAAACAAATGCAGTTCGTATCGTTTCCCATGAACCGTATCAGTATCCCATTCACTCAGTCATCCGTATTCGTACCAAACCCACAAAGCTACGTATTATAATAGTATCTCCGTTGGCTGATGAGCGACGGGCACTGGTCCCAACCCACAGCAGTACTTCGTTTCACCGGTACCAGGTACTAGTACACAAGTGCAATCACGTTGCCATCTCTCTGGGAGGTGTAAGGATGTTTGAGATCACCGCTGTAGTTGGACAAGTATGGTGCCAGCTGGGTGGCCGGCTGCCATGAGCGCGACACGGTATGCCTTTGCTGTTGTGTCACCTGCGATCGCATCCGTAGTCCCAGCAGCTTCATCAGGTACGATGAGCGAGCCAACGCCGATCGTTGTGCTGCACGGACACGTACAACTCCACAGTTAGAGAACGTGGCCACAACCGGTAAAACCCATCCTGTACGGTACTGCCACTTACCTTACGCCACGCACGACTGTCTTGGTCTTGACTGTGAAGAGCAGCGTGCATCCGTTCAGAGTCGGCGCCTTCACCTTGGCGGATCGTAGAATAAATGCCAAATCGCTCCAATCCGCTTTGCTTCCACCACGTTCATGTGGGAGAGTTCTTCCAGATACGAGAGGGACACCCTTGGAGCTGACCAGCTTCCACTTGCAGTACGGGCTTTGGCTGCCGATGGTGCGAGCAAGTCGCAGATTTTGAGCACCGCTGATCTCTAATGTTGCCATGGGGCGCGTCGCACTCACTTCCAGTAGCGTTGGCTCCAGTCTTGGCAGTACTGCCGGAGGTAAGAGCT
This sequence comes from Pythium monospermum, assembly GCA_023336165.1. Taxonomy (NCBI): domain Eukaryota; phylum Oomycota; class Peronosporomycetes; order Pythiales; family Pythiaceae; genus Pythium; species Pythium monospermum. The sequence continues at coordinate 12,292 of JAADWJ010000501.1, forward strand.
CCGTGGCAGGCACATTGTTGCCGCTGTGAGCGACGGTCTCTTGGTGCTGCTGGCCTTGCGTATCATGATGGCTTGGTGTCTCCACATAGTCGTGACGGAACTGGATCTCATGGCTGCGTGCTTTGATCTCGTCGCGATGGGCCCAAATGTGCTGGCCTGTTTTGGGGAAGACGCCGCACTCCAAGCCTGAGATGCCCGACATCTTGATTGGCTTGAAAGACGGATCGTGGAGAGTCAGCAAATCGTGGAGAAGCGAGACGGTCTCATCGGGAGACAGCTTGCGCTCCTTGTTCATCTCAATGGTGCCCGAACCAACGCCGCCGATACCGAGCCCGTCCACCAAACCGTGGACTTGAATGGCTCGGCCGACTTGATTGGTGGCCGCTGTGAGACAAGACAGACACACACGAGCCAGTTATGCATCAAGAACCACCCAGTGGAGTAGTACACCAAGCAGTTTTTGGTTGGACTTACCAGAGACGACGTAGTCCACGATGCCTTTGCCCAGCATGTCCGGCACGATGCTGGTTAGGATGGACAGCCCAGTCTGATGACAACAAACACATCGAGTCAGTTGTCTAGATAAGAGAACACTGTCCAGTGTTGGTCCACTTACATTGACTACGACGCCGTACTGTCCGAAGAGCTCACCAGGCACTGTAATTTTGATGGGTTTCGGCTGAAAACAACGGCCAGAAAGGTGGCTGCGGAGTTGGAGCTCGTACGTGGACACAAGCGCTTTCGACTGGGTGTACTCGATCGTCCACAGTGCTGGGTAGTCGCGATGGTTGCCAGCTGCGGCCGCCAGCGTGAACAAGCTTTGCTGGACGTTGTCCATGTGGGTGTGGACGCCCAGCACTTCGTTCACCACGACACGAGTCAAGTCATTGCCGAGCTTCATCACCAACGCTTCCATCTGGTTCATGCCTCCTTCCTCACGCTTCTTTTGTAGGTTGGCCATCGAAAGTCGTCTGCCGCCACGTTGGACGCGCCACGACTTCTTGGTGTACCAGTTCATTTCTGCAGGCAGCAACTCTGTGTCGACTTGGGCTGGCCCATGGGCCGTGCCGGTCGTCGCAGCCGCGGACTGTTTCTCGATGCGAGCCGAGATGAGACGATCCACTTCAAACCGCTTCCCATCTCGCGATACGGCAAACCGTGTGACCCACAGGCCAGGGTAGGTATCCAGAAGCCGCTCCAAGTTCAAACAGTACCACAGAAGCTGTTGCCAGCCATCTTCCATGGAAATGGCCGCCACGTCGATACGAAGACACGCTCGACTGCCACCACCACCGCCTGTCTTGGCCACGCGCGTGTGGTAGATCGCATCCGAGGAAGTCGCAAAGGCATTGCCAGTGAATGTGCGATTGCATGAGAGATCCACCGAGTAGCTGGTCACACCAAGCTGGTCGTACAGGGTCTCAGGTAGCTCGAGCGGGAACTCGTACTCCCAGCACACCCTCTTGGGCAGCGCTGCTACCGCCTCTCCTGCCTCTGCCTCAGCCACAGCAGCAACCGTGGTGCTGTCAGTGCTGTCAACGCCTTGCTTTTTCCAATACGTTGGCACAATGAGATCCGAGTCCCACTTGAGTCCGTCGGCTCCGTCCGGGTAGGCAAGTTGGAAGCGAAAGAGCAACTCTTTGAGTTGCAGCATGAGCTTGTCGTCAAACACATCACGCCATAGCTCCATGGAACTCAACAGCGCATGCGCCACGCGGCCTTCTTCACGGACGGCTGTCTGGAGCTGCGATTCCTCGGTGTTTTTCTGCTGGTCACCCAGTTCATGGTTGATGACTTTCCGCACAAAGTCAATCACAAGTGCTGGACTCAAGAACACCATCCCATTGAGAGCATCACTGGCCTCATCAAACCACAGAATATCGCCGACGATATGCAGCACGTGGAGGATCGCGGTCACATCCGAGGTATCCAATGCTGCAAACGGTGGGTGTTGACCCAGTTGCTTGCGAAGCGTATCCACACTCACAAAGGAGCTATCGATCTGGGATTTGACACTGGCATGTGCGGCCGTCGCGGCTTGCTGCACCTTGGTTTGGAGAAAGGCGCTCATCGTTGAGTACACGGGCGGCATCAGGAAACTTGAGTCGCTGTCGACGATGAGGTCTTGCAGTGTGAGTCGCACTTTCTCCACACCTTCCAAGTCGGCACTGCTCATCACGGCGAGCTCACGAGACAGCACGCGTGGGCGCTTGCTCTTCAATGCCTCCAAGTCGGCCAGTCGGCGATCCAGACCGACGTCACAGCGGTCATCGCCACCGTCGCCAGTACTCTCGCTGGTCGACTCATTGATCTCTGCCTTGAGCTCATTGATGGCACGGTCCAGCTGGCGCACGACGTTGTTTTCCCGACGATCAAGACGCTCCAGCAAGTCGCGGTTGACACGGCCCACTGTTTCCAGATCGTGGCCGATGAGATCCAACTTGGTGCCGACAAAGACAAACTCGGACTCGGGCTCATGGACACAAATCGAGCGCATGCGACTGAAAATGTACTGGTCCACAAACCCATCGATCGCGCTCTCATTTCTGGCATCCAGTGTATCCAAGTACAACTTCAAATTGACACATACAATGTACAGCGTGCGCTTGGAATAGAAAAGCGTGTGGACCGACTGGTACTCGTCTTGGCCAGCGAAGTCCCAGATCGAGACATCATACAATCGTTTGCTGGCCGTGGCGACTGAAGACGAAGAAGGAGGCATTTCTTTTTCAAACTGCCAGGCAAACAAGTCCACTCCGATGGTACGCGTATCGGCATGTTCCAACGTGGCGACGTTGGTCGTGAGGCTCTTGATGAGACTCGTCTTGCCCCAGCTACTTGGGCCGACAACACACAGCTTCTTGCGGTACCGTGGTTGCTCCGGGACAAGGGGCGATTCGCCAATCGAAGCCGCAGCGACTGGCGCCGTACTTCGCAGCAGTTTGAAAAAAGCTCGCACGTCATCGACACCTGCATCGATGACTTCAATGGCAAGATTCGACAACTCGACGCCTCGGTCCCGCTGGTCGGCCCAGCCGTTGATCGCTTCGAGACAAATTTGACCAGAGCGCTTTTTCGTCACGACACTGCTGGCTTCTTCACGACCCCACGTGGCTCCATGCTTCAGCAGCAACCGTGCCATTGCACAAGCGTCGGACTTTTCACGGATTTGGTCGATACGTTCCATAAATGCCACCAAAACGTTCTACCACAACATCAAAAAAAAAAGAAGAAGAAAAACAATGTCGAGTCACATTGGGACCGTTTATGCGCAGAGAGAAAAGAGAAATGCTGGATACGCACTTTATGGGTTGTTGCCAACGTCGCTCCACGCGCAAGAAGAAACTGAGTCACCTCTAAACGGTTTCTAGTCGCCGCGACTAAGAGCGCAGTGTCCCCATTCTACACGAACCGCCACCGTTTTATACCCCACATAGGATGACACACCGATGGTTGTCAGCCGATTTTATGCCAATGCCGTGGCCTTGTTGTTTCCCTGTCATGAAGCACAGCGTACCTTCATTGCCGCATTAATGTCTGCGCCACGGTCTAGCAACAATTTGACCGTGTCGACAGTGCGCGCGCCTCCAATGGCAGCAATCAATGGTGTCATTCCATCCTGTACAACATCACGAGATTTTTTTGTGTTTGTTTTTTTGTGGGCAGAACTTGGAGCTAGGGGCGTCACCAAGAATCACTCACCTCTGCCGCAATGTTCACAGTTGCACCACGGTCCAGTAAAAGAGCCACGTTCTCGGTATTGTTCGCCAATGCGGCAAAAATAAGTGGCGTGCGCCCCATCTACAATTGAAGATCAGATCAGCTTGCTGTCATGTGGGGCTGGAGGTGGATTGTTCGACGGAAACGTTGAAGTAGGGGAGCACTGACACGGTCTCGCGCATCGATAAATTTCGTACGATCCATCAAGAGCTTGATAATCGCAGGGTCTGGTTGGCGCTGACTGAGTGCAACATGTAGTGGTCGTTCTTGGCCATGCTATGGACATGATGCATCGTCATCACAGTTAAATGTGTTGGGCGGGAGAGAAGAAAGGTGGCCAATCTACAGAGTACGTACCGTCATGTCCACATCCACTGCAGCGCCACGTTCGAGTAAGAGTGCAACCAAACCAGCTCTCCCGTGCATAATCGCTTTGGTCAAAGCGGTCTCTCCACGCTATAGTAAACACAAACATACAACAAACATCAAGATCGCCCACGTCCCACAGTAGTGAATACAACAACAACAGCAACAACAAGCAGGTACGTCGCCCCTAACATAGGCAGCCTGGATCCGTACCGAAGACACTTCATCGATGGCCGCGCCACGGGCTAGCAGTAATACGACCAAAGCCGCGTTTCCTTGTTCAACGGCGGCGTGGAGAACCATTCCGACCTAGTACCAACCAACACAAATCGTGGATCACATGTGGTTGTTTTGATTTTTTCCCTCTGCAGCTATTCAGACACCCACTTTGCTTGCCGACGTGAGTGACGCGCCGTGGTCCAGCAAGAGTGTAACCATGGCGATGTTGCCTGCCAGAGCAGCCATGTGCAATACAGGCGAGCGGTCCTGTATATCATTACCGGTACAAATAGCATCGGAAAAATACCACCCCACGCCAAAATGAGAACCCAATACTCAGAAACGTTGCCAAACGCGAGAGACACCCAAACAAACCGGTGCCGTGGTCTCCACAGAGACGCCCTTCTCCAGCTCGGCACGGACGGCATCCACATCGCCTTTTCGAACACCCTGAACCAAGACAGATCTGATGCAAAAAAGAGGAAAGAGGTTTCGGTCAGCAAGCAAATTCCACAGCACGCTTGACAAATACATTGACCGCGCACGTGGCATCCTCCGCGGGCTTTTTACGAGTAAACCACTTCATGGCAAACTTGTCAAAGACTAAGGGTGAAACAGCTTTGGTGCAGAAGGTCCAGAGCGAAAGTCGCTTGGGGACTAGAGTCCGTGTCGCGCGTCAACGAGGGGGGGGGGGGG
>JAADWJ010000502.1:0-17266 GCA_023336165.1 Pythium monospermum
CCCCCCCCCCCCCAGAATGCATAGTGACGACGGCCACGGACCTGTCGCGTTGACTCACGCGGCTTGATAACTGCATGGGCAGCGCTACACGGATGGCAATTGGTGTCACAAGAATGCTGCCCTTGACAAAACTGCACACCGCAACACTGATGGCTCATTTTATCCAAGTTCATTTCTAATTTCGTGTGCAAAAATGTTGAAGTGGTTGTATTCCTTGTTTGTACTGATTTGAGGTGGTCCACCTTAACCACAAAGCCTAATTTAGGGTTTCGGTGGTGTGGCGCATTGACTCTGGTCAAACAGCCAAGCAAAAAGCAAAAACACGGGCCAAACGGTATGATTCGAATATACGCTCGATCGCGCACTGGCGCCGGTGCTTCACCCACTGATGGCATCCCCTTCTGTTTTGTTGCTTTTAGCGTAGCGTATCGATCGCACACAGTTGTCTCAAACCTTCCGCCAGCCATGGAGCCAGAAACGAAGAAGAAATGCCATGATTTGCTGGAAGCGTTTTTCAAAATGGACGCGACCGAGCCTTTCTGGGAGCGCGTGAACTGGGAAGAGTGGGGGTTGTACGACTACTTGCAGGTCGTCAAAGTACCCATGGATATGGGCACGATCCGCCAGCGGCTCGCGAAAGGAGAGTACAAAAAACCGGCCGAGTTTGCGCGAGATATGCGGCTCGTGTGGGACAATTGTAAGAATTACAACCAAGATGGCTCGGAATTGTACCAAATCGCCGACGATTTGTCCAAAAAGTTTGAAGAAAAGCTCAAATCCATGAAATTGGATGTCGGACCGCGCCCAGACCGCAGTGTCCCGTGCGTATTGTCGGCATTGTCCACACTGGGCTGGACCAAGAGAGAGAGAGAGAGAGCGAGTGCTCATCGTCTCCTTGTTTATGTGGTTGTTACAGAACGCCAAGTGTCGAAGAGAAGATCGCATTCAGCCAGAACATTTACAAGCTTTCGACCAAAGACCTTGGTGTCGTCGTGGAGCTCTTGGAAGACCAGGCACCAAAGGCGCTCGATAAGGTGCGCTTTTTATACCAGCCTCCAGTACAACAACTTGCAAATGACATGTGATGCTGTTTTCTTTTTACACGCTGAATAGAGCTCCCCTGATGAGGTGGACATTGTGATCGACTCGATTGACACCAAGACGTTCCGTGAGTTGGAAAAGTTTCTCGTGGAAAAAATCCCAGAAGAGGCACGGGAGCCAGTCGTGACGCCACGGTCGTCGTCCAAGAAATCGTCCAAGCGGTCGTCGACGTCGTCGTCCTCTGGTGGCAGTTCGGCCAAGAAGGCCAAGACAAGCACCAATGAGTGAAAAATTGATCGTATTATTTCTTTTTCTTTTGGTTGAGGGTACTCGCCAGTTTGGCCTGGCGATGGAACATTTGTTCAAACGTTTTGGTCTTTTTCTTTTCGGGTGACTGGCTGGTAGTATTGTTGCTGATGCCAAGGCGAGACAAGTTCAGTTTGGGCACAGCAGGAGCAACAGCAGCAGCAGATGCAGAGACAGGACTCGTTGCTGTGGTCGTCACCAGGGGTGGAGACTGAGGGATCCCAGGGTCGTGCGATGAAGGCTGAAAGTTGTTCATGCTCCACGGGTTCATCGGATCGACTAGGCGATTTGCTGTGATGTCATTAGGACCACGCGTCTCGCTCTCATGGGCAGGGGTCTTGCCAAGTCCAGGCTTGGCCAGTGAACCTGCGGTGCGCCGTGTGGAATGCCATTGTGGCGGCGGCACGACCCGTGGCTGCTGCTGCTGTTGTTGTTGCTGTTGCGTGGGTAGCTGCATGACTTGTGGTGAGCGCCTCGCTGCTACAGACGGTGCTTGCATCCGCTTCTCTCGCCGTGTGCTGCTGCTGGTACTTGTCGTACCCGAGGAGGACGCCGCCTGCTTGATCTCCAGCAGCTCGTCTTTGTGGAGCTCCATGAGCTCCTTCAGCGATGGCTGGCCCTCACCTTTGGTTTGCGTCCATTTCTTGCCATGGAGTTTTTTTCCAGCGCGCATGATCTCGTCCCATTCCTGTAAACAACCCAATCAGCCATGTTCCCAAGCAGCCCAGGCTCATCCATCCTGGGTGCCACCCACCCACCCACTCACCTGGTCGTGCTGTCGACTGGTCTCCACACGAGCCGTCACGACGGCTTCCAGCTCATCATGGAGCCTCAACTGCTGCTCGCGCACTTCTAATTGGGACTGGAGCTTGGCGACAAACCGGTTCAAATCGTCTTTGCGACGCTGGATTTGGCCCAACAGACCACTGGATTCCAGCTCCAGCGCTGGATGGTAGTCTGATACCATAATCATATTCCAAGGTCAGGACATATCACATTCATACTCAATGTCAGTCAAGAGACTGCTTACGCTTTTGCCGGCGACGGCGCCGCAATTGCCGCTGAAAAATCGCCAAGATCGCGAGCGCCACCAGAAGCCCACCGATGATCAGAAGCGGCGTTTTCACATCGGCATGCGATGCATTCTGACGGAACGAGCCCATCTTGGAATGGGCTTTTTCTCTCTGCCTCTAGGCACCAGGGATATAAGACGGACTACACCTTGATTACCAGTCTATTTTTCGATCTTCCACCCCAAAAGTAATATTTGGCAAAATAATACTTCATGTTGTAATACAAATATTACTATTCTTTTAATCGGGCGTGAACGTGAGCGAGCCGTCTTTTTTTTTTTTGCCACACAAGCAGCCAAAGAGCTTGACACAGGGCAAATCGTAAAAGTATTTATCTTCCGGATCACTCAACGTCGCGTAGGCTTCTTTGAGTTTTTCGTATTTCTGGGGCTCGGTTTCGTTATTGAACCGCTTGACAAGCCGATTATAAGCGGCATCGATTTCGTCTTTTGTGGCGATCTTGACGAGCCCAAGCTTGGCGTACAAGTCCTTTCCACGCCACATGCGCTCTTCGTAAAACTCGAGCTGCGACTGCAAAGCCTCGAGGATCCGCGGTTCACAGCCCGTCCAGTCCCCCATGTGGGTGCCACAGAACTCCTTGGCCAAGATCTCCACGTAGTGGACACATTTCTTGCCGCCATGCTTGATCGGATGGCAGATCCAGTCGGATTCTTGCTGCACGTACTGGAGCGTATGCTGGATGCCGTGGTACGTGGCCTGCATGCTGAACAGGATCCGGCGCGGCCTCTCCCGGGAGCAAGTCACCCGCGTGTTGTTACAGACCACCTCGCGAAGCGTCGTGTTCAACGGAGCCGTCTGAAACAAGTCGTGCTTTTCCATAAACGCATAGACCATATCGATCGGATCTTGGCCTTCCAAGATCTCCAAATCGCCCATTTTTTTCTCCGAGGTTTCCCACACAGGGATCGTGACAAGCATGGGCTCGGCTCGTGTACAATTGGGCCGCTTGCGCGGCTCGTTGCAGACTTCGATGAGGAATTTTTTGCGTTCAGGAAAGCTGAGATTGCGCATTTGCCCGTACGTGTAAATCAAATCAGTGGGCTCGACACCGTCCATGAAATCGAGCCGTTCACGGCGGCCATCGGCGAGCTCGTAGCTCGCTTGGTAGATGAGCCCTTGCTGCCGTGTGCAAGGCAAAGACGGTTGGCTCTGGCAAATCGCGTGGAGTAAATTTGCTTTTTCTTCCGAGCCGAGCCCGTATTTATTGCCAAAGCGAGCGATGGCATCGGCCGGCTCGTCATTGCGAAGCACTTCCAGCACGCCGAGCCGACTGCCATTTGTCGCACTCACGGGCACAGCAAAAACGACCGGATAAAACCTATTACACACCACGGGGAGAGCCTTTGGATCCGGTGGGTTTTCTTTGGAAAGCCCACATAAAACGTCCACGAGATTATCAGCCGCTGCTTCCGAAAGGCCGTGTTGTTCTGCAAATGCGTAGGCGACATCGGCTGGCTCTTGGCCTTCAAACACAACCACTTCTCCTAGTACGTTTCCATTTCCATCACTGATAGGCACCACTTTCAAAAGCGCATGTCCACGCGTACACAGAATATTTGGCCGTCCACAAAGTTGCTGCAAGAGCGCGACTTTCATTTCTGTTGCGATTTCATTTTCCCATGCAAATCGAAACACTGCATCCGCGAGCTCTTGGTCTTCCAGGATCTTCAGCGTACCCAGAGATGTGCTGTTTTCACCAACGATGGGTGCTTCAAAGACATACGGCGCCATGCGGTTGCAAGTGACGTACTTGTCAGCACACACAACATCAAGGATTTGCTTGCGGAAGTTCTTGTCGAGCCCAAAATGGAGCCCAAAGCGGTACACGATCTCCACGGGCTCGTGGCCGTACGGGATATCAAGTCGCCCAATGGTGTTTCCTTCTGCCGTCGCGATCGGCTTGGAGAAGACCAACGGGTCGTGGCGTTCACAAGCCACTCGGCCACACACCAGAGAAACGAGCTGGTCCAAAGTGGTCATTGGCAGCTTGGTGTCGATGATGAAGCGGAAGATCTGGTCCACGGGCTCCACATCGTCGTAGATTTGAAGAACGCCCAGATCCGCGGTGGTTTGGTCATCACCGCGGATGTTTTGCTGGTATACAAGAGACTTGAACCGCGAACAGCGCAGCTGTGGCTTTTGACAAATGGCGTCCAGAATGCCCAGCCGCTGCTCGCGTGGGATGCCATAACGAGCCGCGAATTGGGCAAGCACATCCGCGGGCTCGTCGCCTTCTAGAACTACGAGCTCGCCGAGTGTGTGGTCGGCAGTGTCTTGGATCCGCGTCGTGAAGACTCGTGGCTTTTCGCGTGTGCATCGCACGTTGGCCTGCTGACAGACTTGCACTAGGATCGCGTGGCGCCACTGGCGACTAGCGTCGTATTTGGAGCGGATCGCTTCCAACACGTCGACAGGTTCGTCTTGTGCGAAGAGTAAGAGCTTGTGGTGGATCTCCCGCTCTGCTGCTGGGACCAAGACCGTCGACTGGAACACGAGCTGCGCATTCGCAACCGCGACCAACAACGCGGACCACGCAAGGATACACAACAGCCACGAGCGACGTTGCCTCATAGATGCCAACAAAGGACCCGCGGCGGTGATAATGGGATGGCGATGCCAATCACGCATGTTGAGTGCAAGAGATTTGGATGGGAAAAAAGCTTGGGTGTCCCTTCGATCTTTTTGGGACGATCGTGAATGTACTGTTTTAAGATGCTTTGAGAGGTGAGTGTTGATTGGATATAATTCGATTAGCAGAAAAAAATGATGATGTGCATGGAAGTTGGGTTGTTGTGATGGACGCGACTGCACCAAATAAGACTTTTGAAAATGGCGTCACGGCCGCTTCCGCCGGGGCGTCGCGGGCGCGGGAGCCGCACGGCGTCGGCACTGCATCTGCCTCTGCCTCTGCCTGAAGTGAAATTACTTGATGTCCAAGATGCGACCGCTGTGGCGGCAAGCAGCACGAGTTCCGTCGTCGAGCAAATCCGCGAGGCGGAGAAAAGAGAGCAACGAGGCACCGTGGAGCCGGAACACGAATCGACCGCCCAGCATGCGGACACAGAGCCCTCGCCAGTGCGATCTGTGAAGGCCTTTGTGGCCTCCCTACAAGCAGAGGCAGCTTCCGTCTCTATGGCTGCTGCTGCGAGCAGTGGAATCACCACCCAGCCTACTACTACTGCTGCTGTTGTTGGCTCCGCAGCGGTTCGCCACAATGTGGAACCTGGAAAGGTGCCATACATAGCCCGACCGCACTACACACCACCACCCACCGCCGAGCACACAAAGCTAGTCACTGCGCCTGTCAATAGTCCAGCAGAAGAAGCTCCGGCTAAAGAAACAGCGACTCCACCTATTCGTGATTTACCACCGCGTCAATCAATAACAGCAGCAGCGCGGGGACATCCAGTTCCGGTGGTTACGCCCGTTCCGCTATCGCCACCAACGCTGCCGACGCCGCCACCGCAGCAGCAACCACTGGTCGTACCAGCCTTTGACGGTTTCCACCCGTTCCAGTTACTGATGCCAGTGTACAGTGTCCCAGTTGTCCCAGAAAGCGTTGAGTGTGTCTTCGATGACGAGGCCGTGGAGATGCAGAAAAACATCATGAAAGTGGTCAAGAAAGTCTTTGGAAAAGACCGCGTGCGCTTAGAAGATTTCAAGATCAATTCTCGACTCTACGGCAACAACTTTATGGAACCGGTCGCGTATTTCGAGTCCTTGGCCAAGGATTTTGGTGGGAACCGCGCATTGCTGCTTGTCCCATGTTTGCTGTGCCTTCAGCCCGACTACATGAAAAGAAACTCGCTTTTGCTTGCTGCTCGCACCTACCGGTCTCGCAACCTCACCAAGCTGGAAGGAACTTGCGACACCGTGGCACCGGTGGAAACAACTGCAAGTGGTTCCTCTGATTGTGGGTTAAACTCGCCTGACCCAAAGCCAACCGTGCTGGGCATTGAGCAACCTTCCATCGTGGAATCGATGGGGAGTACACCACAAGAGTCTGAGGCAGCCATTCATGAACAAGAACCTTTGGTGATCGATGCGGCGCATCCCGTTGCAGCTGTGGAGGAGGAGGAGGCGACAGCCCCTCCCGTTGCAGCCACCGCTTCCCGTGATGGCCACAAGTGTATGGCGGAGGATCCTGCCGATATGTATTTCCCACCAGCAGATGAACTGGACCAAGTACCCGTCGCAGCTAAGGATGCGCAGAGTCCCAATGATGACCCAGTGATTGCGGAACCTGCCTGTGAAAGTCTTGGTCATGTCGACGAGCCACCAGTCGTCCAGGCGACGCTGCGTTCCGTTGTTCAGGCTCCGCAACCCATTGAGCTTGTCGTAACTACCGAGACGCCGGTATCGGCTTTCGCAATCGAAACGGTTGTGGATTTTGGACCCGTTCCGGTTCCGGTAGTGTCAACCCCAGTCGTGGAGGATGCCGCCCCTGAACCGCCGAAGCCACTTCTGATGGAGCCGCCCACAGAAGAAGCTCTTGGTGACGAAGTGAAGCCCATCGCTGCTGCTCCCACTGCATCGGTCACCATACTCGAGACAGCAACTCCGACGGTGCCAAGTGTTTCCGCCCCAAGCGCGACGCTGCACCAGCTTCCATCTGTGAGCGACGCCCACACACTGCCATCGCCATTTGCAACGACAGCAGCACTACCACTGGTGGTGCAGCCTTCTCCTCTTCCTCTTCCTTCGACCAGTCTGTCTGTGGAAGCTGTGGATGCTCATCCGCACTCGCAACCGGTGCGAAGACAGTCAACACTCAACCTTTTCGGAGAGGAAATTGGCGACGATGACACTGATGAAGACGCCACCACCACCGATACCATGGAAGAAGAACCCACGAAGCCAGCTCACATTACAACGGACACGACGACAACGGCGACGCCACCGCTGAGTGCCTCTTCGTCATCGGTGTCTTCGTACCACGAAGCCGAGTCACTCTTCGGAGAAGCCATTCCTGCCGAGGCCAAGCGGTCGGTATCCTTCTCAAATGCTCCTGGCATACCGTTGGCCACCAAGCCCCAGCGCCGTTCTAGCACGGGGATGCTTTTCGGCTTTGCTAGCGTCGGTGGCGATTCGGGTTCCGACTCGGACGACTCGGATTCCGAGTTCAGTGACTGATCCAAACAAAAGTGTAGCCATGTACCGGTAGTATCGATTAAGACAGGGTATGAATATCAGATAACGGAGGTGTTTCTGTCCTTAGATGCTCTGTTGTCAATTTCAATTGAACACACACAGACGAGAATGACGGCGCAACTCACACGAGCGAATAGCGCGGCGTCTGTCCATGGGACATTCCGTGTGGAGATGCTGGGCAGCCAGGAGTCGTTGGACATGGACAGCGGCAAATTCTATACGGTACCAGGAATACTGAGTCGTGGAGGTCATGACCTGGGATGGATCGGCCCTTGTGTTACCCACGCTTTTTGGTGTACTGTATGTGTATGCAGGAGTACATCCTTCGATGCACATGGACAGAGCGCTCTGGCGAATGCGAGGTATGTTATATGATGGATTCATGTACGCGCCCCCTTACGAACACTAGCGGAACAGAACCTCACATGGTCATAATAACAGATTTGGGACATCGTGCGAAGATACCGAGAGTTCAGTGCGATCGACATCCTCGTACGTTCCTCGCTTGCACTTTGCATCCACCACCCTTGCGTATTGATACCTTGCGCACGACACTAATAATGTTGATGATCTTTGCGCCAAAGCTGCGAGAAAAATACCCGTCTCGCGCATCGCTTTTCCCGTTGCTGCCAAGCAAGAAGCTCTTTGGCTCGTCTCTCTCGGCTGAGTTTGTGGACAAGCGGCAACGCGATTTAGGATACTACGTGTCTTCGATCCTGCACAGTTGTCCTCTGGTACGCATCGCAAACCTCTTGGATCTGGTTTGTTGGAAAAGGGTGTGTGTATGCTAAGCAAGACGTATCTTAGTTGGTCCACGATGAGATTATCGACTCGTTTCTAGAAATCAAGCGCCATATCCTTGAGCGCGCACGCGAACAAGAAAGCAAGCGCATTGCGCCTTCGAGCACCACGTCGACGAGCGCGTCCGGGAGGGCATTGCATGTCGTCCAGGAGCTGTAAGCCATTGTTGGCGCCAAATAAAGTGCTGTGACAACTCGGGTTCTGAAATTGGATTGAAGCAAACATCAGGAATGATGGTCGGTCAGTCAGTTTCCAACTATTTCAACCTCAACTAGGTGAAACGACCCATACAAATTTCAAATCAAAGAATAAAAACCATGTCACCTGCCAACCTATAAAGACCATCATTCTCTTCCAGGTTGGATTTTTGTCAGAGGTTGGTTGGCTCCCTTCCCCCCTTGCAACCACCACCGAGCACGGAGGGCGGCCACGAGCGACGACCGCGACGTGTGAGGAACGGAAGGAAAGAAAATCACGGCGCATGCCACGTAGATCCCGCAGCGCTACGACACAGAAGAGATACCAAGAAGCGCGAGAAGGAGAGAGCCCGAGCGTGTGTGGAAGACAAAGAGAACCTGTTGCGGTGTCCCGAATCGCGTTTCCTTGGTCCACTACCGTCCGTTTTAGCCCGTATTTGACGCAATCGCCACCATGTCGCTGGATTTAATTGCCATGGGCAAGTACGTGGACGATTCCAGCAGTTCGTCCAGCTCGTCCGATTCCGATTCCGACGACCTTTCGTCGAATAGTTCGTCGTCTTCGTCCTCCTCATCGTCCAACAGCTCGGCGGCATCCTCGCCTGCGTCGTCACCAGCATTGGTTTCCTCTCGGAAATCGCTTGTCACAGCGACAGGCAAAGTGAGAGGCAAGCCAGGACCAAAGCCAGGACCAAAACCAGGACCAAAGCCTGGCCCAAAACCGCGGAAACGAGCGCCCGCGACAGTGTATTCCGATGACGATGAAGATTACTTTGCCGCGCCCCCGCCACCTCCTCTTCCAAGTGACAAGCCCAAGAAAAAGAGAGCGTCCCCCGTGAAGCGCACGCCACCTGCTTCTTCCACCACAAGTAAGAAGAAGCAGAAAACTGTGCCAACTTCTGCACCTCCGCCGCCACCGCCGCCACCACCGTCTCCACCGTTGTCGGCGTTGGTACATCGCCCCCCACCACCGCCGCCGCCGTCTCCACCTCATGGGTCGGAGGATTCATCGAGCAGCAGCTCGGGCGGCTCCAGTGACAGCTCCAGCAGCTCCGACTCGGATGACTTTGAGCCAAAGCCGCCACGCGCAGCAAGCAAGAGCCCATCATCGGCGAGGCAAAAGCATCATCCAGCGGCAGGATCAAAGCCGCCTCTTGCCTCGGATGCACTGAAAGTGAAGCTCAAATTGCCGCCAGGCTTTATCGCGAAGCCTCCTCCTCCTGCAGACGGACCGACATCGGTGAGTGCGCCGCTGAATACTGACCGTGGGAAGCTCACAGTTCAAGTCACCAATTCCGTTCCGCCCGCAAAGAAGCAAAAGACAGCGACTCCGACGACGGCAGCACGAAAAAAGAAAGCGGCGACAGCGGCAGCGGCCACAACGCCGAAAGCTGCGAAGGTCAACAAAGTGAAAGCGAAAGCGGCGAAGAAGACGACACCGTCAGCTGCAGCGGCGAAGCGAGGCAAGAAAGGGGCAACAGCCGTCGTTGCTGCTCCATTGGCAGCTCCACCAGTGAATGCCATGAACGGATCATTTGCTCTACCTCCACTACCTCCGCCTGAGCCCATTTTGCCGAAGCTCATCCCAACAGGTGCAACGATTCCTAGTGGGGAGGTTCGCGGCAAGCGCGAGTTGAAATTGATCGGCAGCGAACTCAGTGCCACGAGACCCGAGGAAATTCCAGAGAGCGAACTCTCTCCAGAGTATAATGATCCATTCGCAGTCGAGTCGGATGCGCTGCGCAACTTGGATCTCTTCTTCTTCTGTGACGAGCATGGGTACACTCTCTTGACTGCTATTATAGCTTGTTTGTTGGGGAAACATAATCTGATGTCGTGCTCTTGATGACCACAATAGGAATGCAATTGGGCTGGAAATTCTGGAAAAGCCCAAGCACGAGCGACCTCGGATCATGGGCTTTGGAACGGTCGTGCAGCATTTGCCACCAGCTGAGAGACCTCTGCCTGTGAAAATGATTCTTCCCTCACCAGCGTTTCCATCGCGGTCCCGCAAACGTCCTCGATCGGAAAGTGGAGCGGGCGACTCACCGGCAAAGCCGCCCAGACAGCGATCCTCATCAACGACCAGTAAGTTTAAACGCGGCTGCCATGGATGGTGCTGGGGGCTGCTGCTAACGAGCCACGCTCACTGTAGAATCCCCTAAAATCTCCAAAAAGAAGACCAAACCAGCTGCTGTAAATGGCTCTTCCGCCTCGGAAGCGATCCCCCAGGTGGATGGATCTGTTGACGACGATTCTCGTATTGGCGCGTTGCCACCGCCATCGTCCCGCAGCATTTTTAGCACCAATTCGGTGTACAAATACCCGTCGCGACGGAAATCGCGGAAGGCAATATCGCAACTTGACGGGCTCTCCGAGTCCGACTGCAGTTCCAGGTCAGACGCTGGCAGTGGTTCCTCACGGAGCGGAAGTGACTCGGATGGTGGCCAGTCAGACGATAACCACCATGGCTCCAAGTCGCGATCGAGTGACAGTGGTAGCGGAAGTGGAAGTGATAGTGGCCACGAGAGTGATGGGCACGACCACGTCCCCAACAAGTCAAACAGTGCTATACGACCGTTGGAGACCGACACCGAACCGGCAGCAGAGTCGTCGCCGCTTTTATCGCGAGCCAATGGGGGAACGCCAACAAAGAAAGCGACTACTTCTTCTTCTTCTCCTTCTGCCAGTAAACCAAAGAAATTCGAATCCCCGTCCAAGTCATTATCCGCACCAGTGGACCCCGATGTCGAGGAGCTCATGCGGACAGATAAAGAAGGCGTCGTGAAACCGCGCGGAACAGAAGACCAGTTGAATTTGATGGAATGCGGTTTCCGCCACCCGTCCGAGTACAAGCGCGCGCGTGTGTGGCTGCCAGAGATCACAGACTGGTGTTTGGACTACTCGGAGGGGGACCCCACGTTGTGGGTGATCACGCCCCATGCGTGGTACAAGGTCGCCGGCCCATTAGCTGGTATGCTTCCTCATCCATCGTACCGCGAAAAATTCCAACACGTTCGGAAGCTTTTTGAAGCCAGCTACTTGGTCGCATACGTCCTGAAAGAGTGGCTGCCGATCAACAAAAAGGTGTCGTACCGATCGACACTGCAGCAAATTGTCGAACTGTCGTTGCGCGGACGGTACCCCGTGGTACGTTTTCGCTGTTTTTGCGTGTGCGGTGTTGCAGTGGCTCTGTGACGATGGTCTGATCTGATCGTCTCTCTCTTGTGTGTTCAGTCGGCGTGGTTCTTGATGGAAAACTGTCAATTTATTCAGAACCAAATTTGTGACTTGGTCGCGGACAAAGAGGCCTATTTGGAGTCGATGTTTTTCAAGCAGCTCCAGCGCATGTACGAAGGCCACCGAGCACGAGAAGAGCGCGTGAAGAAAGAACTTGCCGAACGGGAAGAGAAACGCACGCGACGAGAAGATGAGCGGCTGAAAAAGCGCCAACAAATGGAAGATGAACGCAAAAAGTTGCAAGACAAGAAAGAAGAAGAACGCAAGCTAAAAGAGGCCGAGCGACGCTATCCGATCGATGACAGTGAATTGCTGGTGGAAGAAGGCGGCTCGACTGAAAATGTGCTGCCCATCAGCGTGGCGCCGTGGCATGATCTGGATGGGTTCCTGCTGGGAGACGTGATTGTCGCGTGGCAGACCATCAGTACGTTCAAGACCTTTGTGAGCCTCGAGCCCATCCCGCTGGACCACTTGGTGGAGTGTATCAAGTCCCATGACCAAGGAGAAACGGACATTTCTCTCATCCGCATCTTCATGGCATTTCTCAAAGTGGTCTTGTCGGAGAAATCGTTTGTGTCACCGATGGATGACCTGGTCGTGGAAGGCAGCACGACTGTGGCCGATCTGTTTGTCAACACGGAGCGCACGTATGGGATCTGTGAGCGTCCGTACTTGGAGCTGCTCAATGCGATTACATGGCAAGACATTCTGCGTCAACTGATGGCCAAGGATCTGGGCATTGACGCCAGTATTGGCAGCATTGAGCCACTTGTGGGGTGTGAGATCGTTCGCCAAACGCTGTACATGCAAAACAACTCGGTGCCGTTTAACGCGCCGGTCGACACCAAGATCAAAGGGTTGGAAGATTACGCTCAAGTCATCAAGCAGCCGATGGATTTGGGCACGATCAAGCAAAAAATGGACGCTGGTGTGTACGAAAGCAGCGACCACGGCCACGATTTGTTTGCTGCAGATGTGCGACTCATTTGGGACAATGCCGTGCAATACAATGGCGAAGAGTCGGATGTCGGCAAGGCCGCGGTCGGGTTGTCGGATGTGTTTGAACAAGACTACCAGCGGCTTGTACTTGGTCGCATTGTCGCGAACACAGCGATGCTGGAAGCCTCCGAGGCGATCGCCAAGATGCTGGACGATGACAAACAGAAGTCCTCGTCGATTGCCATGGCACGACCGTCTTTTGTCGATGTCGTCCATGCACTGAACGCGTACGAGTTCTACCAGGTACGAATTTGTGGTTTGATGTGGCAGGTGGTTGTGCACTGTGACTCACAATGATGGGTTTTTTTTCGTGTTGTAGCTTCCCGTAGCATTCAAGATTGTCGCCCTTTCCTGGCTTTGCTCGGAATTCTTGAAACTGGATAGCGTCAGGTAAAAACCCCGACTATGAATCTCCCCCGTCTTGGATACAAAGTGGAGAAACAAACCACTCATCCATGCAAATGGCGGTTGTCTATGTCTTTTTCGTAGGTCCCACATCGAGTCAGAAGCAGAGCGAGAGTTTGAAGCCAACCGCGAGTTCCGTCGCAAGGCCGGTGAAATCGATTCGCGCAAGAAACAGTCGGAAAAAAATCGACGCGAGCGCGAGTTTGCATTCCGAAACGAGTGTATTGACCAAGGCATTGAACCGAATGCAAACAACCATTTCTCGGAGGCGGTCAAGCAAGAACATGCGTTTATCGCGAATTTTTACGACGAATTGCAAGCCGAAAAGGCTGCAGAAGATATCGAGTGGCAAAGCGATCGCAAGGCATTGGAAGATGAAGTGAAAGCCGCTTTGGAAGGAGTGATCGTGCGGGAGTCACCGCTGGGTAGAGACCGGTTCCACAACTCATACTGGGTGTTCAAGAACGATACGACCCAACGGTTGTTTGTGGAAAAGAGTGCATCGGGCGAGTTTTTTGCTGTGGATCAACAAGAAGACATTCTTTCGCTGCTGCAATGGCTCAATCCAAAGGGGATCCGTGAGTTGGATCTGATCACCAAGCTGACCAAGCTCAAGGACGATCGTTTCGGCGTCGACGAGGCTGCTAGTGATTCGACTACATTGGCCAGTTCGTATTGGGGAGTTGACCAAGTTCTCACGGTGAGCTTGTTCCCACTTCCTGGCGAGACGACCAAGACAAAAGACAAGCTCGTGCTCAGCGCCCACAAACACACACGCAACCACGATGTGCTCAAGAGCATGCTCTTGCGGATGTACGAGTACTTGCAGACATCCAAGATCTTATCGTGCGAGTGGGAAAAGTCAGTCTCGTGGATCGCGCGCGTCGACAAAGCGCCATCGACGATCGAGCTGCGCGCTCTGTTTGGCGAAGTGGAAGCCGCGATCGTGGGCTCTCGTGGTGGCGAAGACACGGTTCGCGCGTGCTGGAAACGCAAGCGGCGCGAGTTGCGGTTGTCACTGGATGGCTCTCGCACAGTCTCGCAGCTTGTGTTCTTGCTGCATTTGTTCTTGGCAGAGTGTATCAACGTCGAAGCGTTCATGGATCTCTCGATCCGCTTGGAGCGCAAAGACTGGATCAAGTTACGCAACAAAGAAAGCCGCAATTTCATCCCCGAAGTCGGCAAACAGGTCTTATACTTTGGCGATGGCCACGCGCAGGCACTCAAAGAGGACGCCAAGATGAAAAAGAAGAAGCGTTTCACGCGCAAGAGCGACCCACCGGTGGTCCATAAGACCTTGCTTTGCCACGTCTGCGATGCGTCGTATTACCACGGCGGTGGCGATCCGTACGCACTGCTCGTGCTTCGACCAGAGACGAACGATAGTGGTGGTCATCCAAGTAACAGCGGCCATGAGTTGGCGACGCGGCGCGCTCCAGGCAGCAGGCTGTGCCCTCCGCCCACGGCGTTGCAGAAGCTCGCACGTGTGTTGCTGCGGATCGTCGCGAAAATCAAGCTCCATGCGGACGCTGGACCGTTCTTAGAACCAGTTTCGGATCGTGACTTCCCGATGTACAAAGAGATCATCCCACACCCGATGGATTTGTCCAAGATCACCACAAAAGCGCGCGCGTACCAGTACACAAAGGCCGACCAGTTTGTGGCAGATTTGCGGCTCGTGTCCAGCAATTGTGACTTGTTTTGTGAAGGCCGCTTCCCGTCGTTACCGCCTCTTGCTCGCAATCTTGTGGAAATGGCAGAAGCGCAAGTCAAAAAGTCACAAAAAGACCTGCGTCTTTTTGAAAAGGCGATCGCGGAAGGTCATGGCGACGCAGAGTTCAAGCTGCCTGAGAAGGAGAAGCAGGACAAAGCACAGCAAGGCGATGACGCCAGTGGTGTTGACGCCACGACCGCCGCAGCGAATACCGATGGTGGCAAGGCTGCCGTGAAGCAAGAGAAGGAAGAGATTGAGAGTCCCGTGGCGGCCAATCAAAAAAGTGAAGAGCTTGTGGTGATCGTGCGACTGGAGAACCGGCTTCCCGAGTATCTTGTGGACGTCAAGCGGTACGACGCAGCCGTCGCTCGTTCGTGGCGGTGTGGCGAAAAATTCCGCATGTTGTTCCGTGACCCACAAGGAAATCCAGGTGAATACTATGGCGGTATCGCGGCTGGGTCACTGCCGTTTGGCACAAGTGGGTTGCTGCCGTGGGAAGCGTTGCGTGTTGTGTGGGATGAAGACGATGGATCCGAAGATAGCCGCATCAACCCATGGTACGTGTGTTGATAATGAGTATAGAGGGCTGATTGACTGGCTGGCCCACCTCGCGACACTCTCATGGTTGCGTTACTGATCATGGTGGCGTTATGATCGTACCTAAACACAGGGAGGCTGAGATCGTACCGGAAGGACGCAAAGGACGCTAAGCATCAGAGTAGCTCGCCACAAGAGGACTCCTTTACAGACCAAGAGATCTCTCTCGTGCGGCGGTTTACCACCCTTTTTTTTTTTACAAAATCATAGACACAATCTTGGAAGAACACAATCAAAAATGGAATTCCCCCACGATTAGTTGTAGGTTACTCGGTTACACATTGCGTAACCACATATCTTTTTTGTGTGGATCACGAAAGGTCGTTACAAAGGTATCCCGTTGTTTCCACAATGGAGACCACCACCAGCATCTCGATTGACGATGCGCAAGCGCTGCTCAAAGTGGCCGCGGCTTCCCAAGCCGAGTTGTCCACTGCGCGAGTGCTTGTCGGGGTCGCCGCGACGCTGTCACTATGCGGGTCGCTGTGTGTGGTGGCTTGCTTTCTGCTCTTCCAAGAGTCGCGGCGCTGTGGACGGCGCATCCTGTTCTGCCTGCATATCGCAGACGCTGGCGCTGCGATCGCATGGCTTTTGACGCTGTGGCTGCCTCAGCCGCCTTCATCACAGCAGAGCTCGGATGGCCATGGAGAAACAACAACGCCCTCGCTGTGTGTCGCCCAGGTGAGTTACTACAGAACCAGTACCCGATGCCCTCTCAAACAAAGGTGGCTTATGTGCCGTCACGTACATACTACCTGTAGAGCTACTTGCTGGTCTTCTTCATGCTGGCGTCGTACTTGTGGACCGCCAGCTTTGCGTTCCACCTGTACCAGATCATGGGCAAGCGGTCCAAGTACCCAGAGCTCTACGAGCACCGGTACCATCTCATCTCCTGGGGCATCCCAGCCACGGTTCGTGTTTTTGGCTATGGGAGCCATCGTATCTCTTCTGATGCCTCTCCTTCTGTTATGTTTGTTTCTCAGACGGTTCTTCAGCTTGGACTCCAGCAACTCAATGGCTTTGATCTGCTGGGCGAAAGTGGGCGTCCATGGTGCTGGTTTCGCTCGTGGAGCGATTTTCAATGGTCCACGACGGGCTTTTACGTCCAACTTGCGACGTTTTACGGGCCCGTTTTGCTTATTTTTCTCCACAACCTGGCCACGTACATTGCGCTGCTGTATCAGTTGGTACGTTTTGAAGGAAACCACGTAGAGAGAGAGAGAGAGAGTGAGGATACTCAACTGGGATGCTGTGTGTAGAACGATCTACTTTCAACCAAGATGGAAGACCGGATTTGGCGGCGGATGACCGCGTACAGCTGGGTCTTTTTTCTATCGTTTGTGTGGGGCCTCTTCGCCGTGCTCTA
Organism: Pythium monospermum; assembly: GCA_023336165.1. Lineage (NCBI taxonomy): Eukaryota > Oomycota > Peronosporomycetes > Pythiales > Pythiaceae > Pythium > Pythium monospermum. The sequence continues at coordinate 16,912 of JAADWJ010000502.1, forward strand.
CCAGGTTCGTTGTTACTCCCCCACCCCTCGTGCTGTCTTGTTCGTAATACTGAGTCTATGCCATTAAACACACACAGGCGGTCTCCACCGACCATGAGCTCAGCTCCGTCATGTTGTATTTCATGAGCTTCTTCACGCCGCTCCAGGTACAATAATTTAAAATAACGGGACGGACATGAAAAGAAAAAGTCGATAATTTTTTTTTTTTTATTTTCAAAAGGGAGCGATGAATGCCGTGGCGTACGGCTGCAACGCCAAGCTCAAGAAGCGGACCCAAGATGCCTTTGCCAAGATTATGAAGCGATGAAAAAAAAAAAAAAAAAAAAAAAGGGGGGACTTTGGAGTATTGTCGCAA
>JAADWJ010000503.1:0-17254 GCA_023336165.1 Pythium monospermum
GATATGGGTGTGGTCGTAGAGCTTCCAGGTACTGGTACTGGTGTTTCCAGGAGTTGCCGATGTGTTTCCTGCACGCAGATCATCGCGGAGCTTGTCGACGTACGTAGCGTCAGTCAAGATGAGCGGCAGTTCGAGACAGACGAGCAGAAGAAGCGTTCGCTTCTTACGAAGAGCACTCTGTTGGACAAGGAGGGAGTGAGGGTTAGTATTACGATCGGGGGTACGCTTTGTTTCCCAAGGGGTTACACACATTTGGTTTACATACCTCGAGATACTTCCACTGCTGTTCGCCGAGGAAAGCGTTTTCTTGACGTGATAGTGCGCGCGACAGACGCCCGTTGCAAGTGATACCCTCTTCTTCACGGCTGTCGTTGGCACTGCGTGGGTCGCACATGAACACGGCCATCTCTCCATGCTGCCAATAAAGCGCACCACCAGTGGCTTGAACGCCAGTTGTGTCTTCCTGTTCGTCTCCTTCGGGCTTGACATCTGGAACGCCATCCACCACTGGAGGTGGGTCCGTCACGGTTGATGATTCTTCTGTCAGTGCTGATCCCTGTGCTGCTGTATCTTGGCTCTTGGTATCTTCGGTTGCCTTCGTACCCTTCTCACCCGAAGTGTAACCCGGGGTTACACTCTGACCACCGATACCAACCACCGGGACGTTTGCTTTTTCTTCGTCTCCGTCTTGGTCCAGAGCGGTCATCAACTGGATTTGGTATTTCTGGACAACTTCGTTGGCAATATCCAGTACCAGTCTCGCGGCTGGATCGTTTTCCAGTACGACTGGACTTTCATACCCAATAAAGGGCACCGTATCGGCTTTGCCTTTCACAAACCACTGGCTCGCATGCGCCAACAGCTCTCGTACCATGGGTAAATTCCAGCAAAGATGATATTCTTGCTGGAACCGTTTCCATATTTTGGCTCGAATTTCACGTTCTCTTTTTGCCTGGATGGCTGTCGCATCACCATGGAGGATCTCTGTGGAAAGTTCTCGGCTTGCGTACTGGTAACACTCCACCGCTGCCTCATGGAGAGGCACTTGGCCGCCAAGATGCACGACCGCATCGATCCCACACCACGGCAGCTGGGCTCTCTCCACAAGACCGACCCAGAGACTGTCCTTTTCTTGGTCCATTTGGGTCGGGAAATTCGAACTCAATGCGACCAAATTGAGCGTCGCGCGATGTGGAGGCGGCGTGTGGAACGAGCCACGACGAGATTCGCCGTTGGAGACACCCTACAATATTTGAATATATGTCAGCCACCAGCCCAGCCTATGTACGAGCTGGTCACACGTTACCTCAAAGAATACAACGTATCGTCGTAGAGGTGTCAGCCCGGTGAGACAGAAAACGTGGGGTACACCGCCCTGTAACTCGTTGGTCACACGCGTTTCCGTATTGATCATCGAGTCCACGAGGACGCAAGTGACCCGCGCCGGTGCGTTCAATTCAATCAGGATGGGTACACTGCACGTAACCTTTCGTTCCTGATGGTGATGTTGATGGTGATGAAGATCTCCCATGTTCGTAGACTCGGCCACATCGGGAGAATGTTCTTGGAGAACGATCCTTCCGATCACAGGACCCAGTACGATTTTCGATTGTGCGATCGATGGGAAGTAGAGAACATTCTCGGTGAGGAAGCCTCGACGGTAGTCACTCAAGAACTGGAACTTGGCGTAACTGCGGCACATGCTGCTGGACACGGGCACTAGACTCTTTGAGCTGCTGCTACCACTCGGCTCCTTCGCTGGCGCCACTCCCACCGCCACCGTGACCATGGGTACGCTTTGGTACGTGAACCGTTTGGAAAAGTATCCTTTCACACCTGCTCCAGTGGTGGTGGTGGTCTTATTCTTGGCGCTTTTGGCATTTTTCTTCTGTGGCGACTTGGCATCACTAGTCTCCATTGGCTTGGGCTCACTAATCGAAGCGATGCGTTGCAGACTCAGTCTCTCGTTGCTTTTTTCATCGGTGATCACAAGCGTCATGGAAGTACAAGTCGACTCACAATTGCAAATCAACGAAACTTGGCGTTGGTCCCGATGAGCTAGTTTCCACTGGAATAATATTTCAAGCAGCTTGACGATTTCACTTCGAATCGCTGGATATTTCGTCACCAAATCGACCACATCCAGTGGCACGCAGACCACGAGTTGCTGGATCGCACAAAAAGAAGAACCATCGATTTTGCTTTGCTTGGATTTCGTGGATTGCTTGGTGTCCGCTGTGCTTGTCGCACCCAGTTCCATGGCGTCGTCCAGTGTTTTCCAGGTCGCTGCGCTGAACAGGGGAAGTTGAGCAGCAACTGGTTCTGCCGTGGTGGTTGCTGTAGGGAGCGATAACGGAACGACTTGAAGAGGCGGCGGCTTGGCGGCACCAGACGAAGAGCTACTGCTGCTACCACTGGAGTTGCTCATGAGGTCCCTGAGGTCGTCACTTCCATTGAGAACCACAAGGCGACACAGTCCCAGCGTCATGGAGCTTGCAAATTTGGAGCTGTTGCGGCGCGAGTTGTCCAGATCACTTTCGTTGACATCGACCCATAGTTGGTTTTGGTACAATTGCCATAATTCAAAGGCGATCGCTCGGAACCGGATCGCGACTTGTGTGACTTGGTCATCACTGGGTGTTGCTTGCTGGTCTGGATCATTCTGTAGCAGCTCGTGGAGCCGAGTAGCACTGAAAAACAAGTCGGTCTCTTCGTGGAGAAGCATAGCGTTACTGGCGGACGCGAGGATCTTGCGCATGGGGGTTACGCCCCATGTAACCCGGTACACGTCCTGTAACCGGCACTTGACAAGTGCGTAGAGCTGAGACTTGTGGCTCTCACTTGCGCTAGCATCACAGAGCTGTGTGACCAGACAACGCAGTTCTTCCAGTGGGAACGCCGTGCTCATATCCACTTGTCCGCCAAGATGGATACACAGTTGCGGCGGCCGCAATGGCTCGGACAGCCCAAAGCCTTGGACGTGGTGCCACGGATTGAAAGACGGGTCTTGAAGGTCCACCGACTCGCCAAGGGTATCTCCATTGTGCATCGCGACTTGACTGGCCGATTGCGCGTTGTAAAACCGACTCCCAGGTGCTAAAATGCGAGGCCACCACTGGAAGTGGGAGTGCTGGGCCTGCTGGTTGTCATCACCACGAGGAGGAAGCAGCTTGGTCAAGTTGTTCCGACTCAGTACGATCCATTCGGCTGAGAGAGAGATCAACGGTGGGGTCTCCACATTAAACACATTGGTCTCGGCCACGATGCCACCCTGCACATAGAAAAGCCTAGTTAGTTGGAAATACGATACCGGTACAGAAAACAGTGAAGATGTACAGTACCTCAAAGTGGATCTTGTACCGAGTGCCTGGGTGTAACCCTTCGAGCTTGAAGATGGTTGGTGCAAATGCCTCCAGCTCACACTCGGACGAGGAAACGGTATGTTGTGCTGCTGCTGCAGTTGTCGAAGATACTACACAGATCGCTTTCAATACTGGGCGGTCGACTTCAATCAGGATCCTGGCTGTGCGAGAAGTGACCCGGCCAATCACTGGTCCTAGCACAATACTGGCGTCAGGTTTGCCGGCCGAGTAGAAAGTATGGGTACACTCTGCACCCAGCGGATGTGGGACCACGTCCAGTAAACAGTACTGCCTTGGTGACGTTGTCAGACTTGGTGGCGCATCGGCTGTGATCGTGAAGTTGTCACCGAGGACGATAAGAGCTCGCTCTGGAGTATACCTGGGTCCATGGGTTTCACTACTTACGGTCGTCGCATTTGATACGGAGCCAAGTGTGAGCTGCTCGATTCTTCGCTTCGTGATTTTGTCTGTGATGACCACACGGGATGCAAATGGGCCACAGCAAAGCAATGTGATCCGTAGCAGCGGATCCTACCAGTCAAGACAAGAACGGCAATATCCAATGTAACGTCAATATGGAATCTGGATAAGACACCAACTCCGAACAGCTCCCGTACCGTTTGGATCGCAGCAAACAGCATACGTAGCAAGGCTTGGAGATCGAGTGGGTAGTGTGACCACGGATCCGCTGCGATCTTGGCAATGTTATCGATTTGCTGGTGTCTTTTTGAGTTGTCTGTAGTACCCCTAATACTGTACGGCCACACAAAAGGTGCGTCACCCAGAATCAAAATCTGCCTCGATCTTTTGGTAAAGGGCCGCTGCTGCTGCGGTGATGAAGTGCTGAGAGCCAAGGTGATGGCGTCTATTTGACGTTTTGTCAACAAACACTCCGGCTATTAGAGACCGCAGCAAGAAAGTTAGAAAAAAAGAGGGGCTATGGATTACGCCACAGTATCACAAACAAACAAACGTACCCATGACACGAATGTAGAACGCTGGCTCTGCTCGGTGGTGGTCGTCGTCATACAGTCCGTCGTGTCCAGCATCACCATTGTCACTTGCTCTGACAGCTGGTACAGAAGATCCTTATCCAGCAAAAGACTTCTGCTGGCATTTTCCGACTGGTTGTGTCCATACTCGTGGACCATTCGCTTGACCGCGCAAAGCAATTCCACGGGCGCGCCTTGCTGCAGCAGACTTCGGCAAAGTCCGATATTGGCAACCACATTGCCACCACCTCGTGCGAGAAGTGCTCGCGCATCTGGGGTGCCTGCTTGGGCGTGGTAACACCTGCGGATCATCGCGTCCAATGGGTCGTTGGCGTCGCCCTCGCCATTGTCGCTAGTTCTGCTGGTGTGCGAGTGCGTTCGGATCATTTCGTACCCACCAAGGAGATCGTGGCGAAGCCCGACACTGGCGCCAAGGCGGATCGTGAGATCGTACAAAACTGTTCCGTCTTGAGGCGCAAGGTGGCATAGGATACTGCCCATGAGCGATGTGGCGTTGCCTGGCACGAGTGTCCGCCGAGACGAAGCGAGTGCGTGGTCACAAAAGGCGTCATCACCGACAACAAGGATGCGAGTCGAGGCCGGCGCTTCAGACGGCGTCTGCAAGACACCCACCACTTGGTTCTGGGTGGACAATCATATGATCAGGAAGGTTGTTCCTGCTTGTTGGGGCAGCTTCCTACGCACCTTGATGGAGATGGTGTAGACCCGTGCTGGTGTGAGTGCTGTAATGAAGGAGCGGACGGGATGATGCCGTCGGGTCTTCACTATCTGGATGATAGTCTCCCCCTTGAGTCTGTCCGTCAGCTGGACTGCCACCGATCCATTCCGGTCGCCTTCTAGAATCATCGTTGCTGTCGTACTTGTCACGGTGCCCAGGATCGGACCGACCTATCGTGGAAGACAACAAAAGTGAGACACTTTGATGTGTACCCCAGTGTAACTATAATAAGGACACGTACCAGCATTCGTACGCCGCCATCATCATCTTCGCATGGCCTTATTGTGCATATCAGCTGAGCCAACGGCTGCGTGCTACGATCGCTTTGCGAACTTCGTATATAACTACGACTGACAGGTCGACTGGATGACGCTTGGCTACTTGGACGACTAGATGAAGCTTGGCTACTTGGACGACTGGCTGGCTCCATCGGATCGCACGTGATGGCTACCCAATGGGGAGTTGATGTCGCTTTCATCATGGCCAGCGTCACAAGAGCGTGGTATTCACTTGGATACGAAGCCATTGAAGATGTGGTTTGCTGTTCCTCTGCGGCGCAGCCACCGAGAGGCCCGCAGACGATCTGAGGGATTGAAATCGTGGTGTTTCGCACACTGAGCTTGACATGGAAGCCGCTCGTTGGATGGGGGGCCACGAGACACACATTGCGGGACAGATCTTGCCGCTTCCATTCGATTAGTCGCTGGACGACAGGAGAGAGCACCAACCCACTGGTTTCAACTGGTGCGGCAGGTGTAGGTGGTGGAGGTAGAAGAGGCTGAAGTGTGATGCATATCACGTCGCGAGTCAACGGTGGCAGTGTAGTGAGTGCAGTCTGGATCTCGGTGTCTTCATCGTTTTCGGCTCTTTCTTTGTGTTGGTCGTATTTCCATCCCAGAAGAACAAGGAGACAACGTGACCCACTGTGGATGAGTTGCACGCCGCGGACGTCTCCGCTCTCCTCCAGCCCCCACAAGGCACCGATGTACAACCGCCAGGTTGTTTGTGTCAATTTCAAAAGCTGTGTCGTCACGTCCATTTCCTTGGAATTGACCATCGAACGATCCGATTCATCAGCGACCAGCCTCCGAGAGCTGGTGATGACAAGGTTACTGTCAACGCGAAGCAAATGGAAAAGCTCGCGCCGCGCGAGGCAAGTGCGAAAATGGTCTTGCAGCATCTTCGCGACTCGGTCCGTTTGCTGAAGACAAGCAGGAAAAAGAATTCAGTCAGACTCATGATACGATCAAGATATAGAGAAGTCTTTCAAGTCCCTTTGTGTCCTCGTTACCGATGGATCCCGTAGCAGCCGTTTCATGGTCGCCACTGTCGAGCGGTGCAATTGGATGATCGCTCCAAAATGGATACAAAGTCTCGTCGCGTCTTGACCACCGTTTTCGGGTCTGTCTTTATTCAGTTTGTGGTAGAAATCCAAACTGTCTCGAGGGGAGATGCCGCCGTCATGGTTGACGACTCGAATCGCCCAGTAAGATGACGGCGACGGCTGCTCGCTGCTCGCCAACAACTCGGTTTCCTGTGGCACTGGCAGTCTTGCTGTGGTTGCGATGGCGACGCACTTCTCGCGGTCTCTTTTGCAGATATCGAGGAAACGAAACTGGTACGTTTTGCCTGGTACAAGGTCGCCTATCGTCACGACACATGGCACAAAGGCCTCGACTTGGAAAGACACGATCTTGTCGTGGCGCCTTGGTGAACATGGATCGCCACGCTGTACGCTGTTGTTGCCGATTTCAAACGCAAAGCAACGCAGTGCGGTCGCACAGTCGACTTCAATCAAAAGCCGTACGTCGGTTTGTGTAACCTAGAAGCGTACCCAAAACAACCAGGAGGTTATACTCTGGGTTACTTGAGAAACATTCGAAGATGCATGACCTACCGGACCGACGATCGGGCCAACGATCACGTGGATATTTGCAGTTTGTGATGAAGCTGGGTCATTAAAATGAGCGCTGTTGTAGATATGGAACGGGTCTTCTTGAAGAGCTTTTTGTTGCTGTTCGAGTGCAGCATGGAGTCGCGTTGTGATGCTGGACACTAAGAACAAAGAGCTGCGGTCGTACACCTATCAATGGTTTTGCCCACGAGGTGGCCGCACATAAAAAGCCCAAAAGAAACCAAAACGTACGTACTGTATCCGATCAAACAAGGCTGCTGGTCGTGGGTGGGAGACAAGCCATTGCACAAAAAGCGCCACGCTCATCTTGCCGCTTTCTTCGATGCCGACAGACTCAAAGGCTTCCCATGCGATCGCACGTGCGTCCACGTCACTCAGCGCTGTGACGAGCATGCCAATGCGGCGCAAGCCGTCATTACATAACGCAATCACCATGCCGAGTTCATCTTCCACGATTTCGTCCTCTGTATCAAAGTCAACCAACCGGAAAAGAAACGTGGCTTTTTGTTCCAATGCGCCACGCGCAAGACATGTACATGCGGCCAGAAAGGTGAGTAGATCCACACGCTTTTGTGGAGATGGCCCAGTCGCTTGGAAAGTGTGCATGAGGTATTGTAGATGCTGTGGATTTTCTGGGTACTCGAGCACGCAGGCAAGTTCATCTTCGGTGAGCGAGAATCCGCCTGCGACACCGTACGCGGACGCACTGGCGATCCACGAGCGGTAGATGAACAGCATGCGCTCCAGCCGCGGCATGTCGACGATGTTGTTGAGCTCTCGCGCATGCTGCAGCACGTCCAAGAAAGCCGCTGAGCCGTCATGCGCAGGGTCCACCATGAGCGCGTATCCTACCCGGTAATAAAGCGTCGCTCAGATTCACTTCAAGTAGTGCACAAATTGCCAAGACCTCGCCAATTTGGGTCCGGTTTTGTCAATATTTTGGATATCTGGGTATTTGATCGCTTTGGACAGGGAGAGTCGTGAGACTCACATTTCCGGCCGGGGACAAACAAGAGATCGAAAAAAGAAGTCGGGTGAAAGCAAGTTCAAGCAAGTCATGTCGTCGTACCATAAGCCAGCGGTCGTTATTGACAACGGCACAGGGTGCGTTCGTCTTCCCCTATGATCTTCTCCCTCCCTCCCTCTCCATGTCCTCTCTCTAACTCTGATGGCGCTCTTTCTTCAACCAACAGCTACACCAAGCTAGGATACGCTGGCAATGCCGAGCCCAGTTATATCATTCCATCCACGATCGCCGTCGGCGGCGCGGACTCGAGCGTCGTCCGTAGCCGCCAAGGGATCGACGATTTGGATTTTTACATTGGCAACGAAGCGCTGGACCACGCGTCGACCCATCAAGTGAACTACCCGATCTCGCAAGGCATCATCCAAAACTGGGACAACATGGAAAAGCTCTGGCAGCGGTCCATGTTCCAGTATTTGCGCTGCGAGCCGGAAGAACACTACGTGCTGCTCACCGAGCCACCATTGAACCCGCCAGAGAACCGCGAATCCACTGCCGAGATCATGTTTGAAACGTTCAATGTGCCAGGCTTGTACATCGCTGTCCAGGCCGTGCTGGCGCTGTACGCGTCGTGGCCCAAGATCAAAGACCCGGCTCAGCGCTCACTGACCGGTACGGTGATTGACTCGGGCGACGGCGTCACGCATGTGATCCCTGTGGCCGACGGGTACGTGATCGGCAGTTGCATCCGCCATATCCCATTGGCCGGCCGCGATGTCACGCATTTCATTCAGAAAATGCTGCGGGACCGTGGCGAAAATGTGCCGCCAGAGGAATCGCTGGAAGTCGCCAAGCGTGTCAAAGAAATGCACTCGTACGTGTGTTCCGATGTCGCCAAGGAATTCAAGAAATACGACCAAAAACCGGATAAATTCTTCCTCAAATACGCGGATATCCACCCACGGACCAAGCAACCATGGGAGATTGATGTCGGCTATGAACGGTTCTTGGCGCCTGAGATTTTCTTCAACCCTGAGATTTTCTCGACGGATTTCACGACGCCACTTCCAAATGTCGTGGACGAAGCGATCTTGAAATGCCCCATTGACACGCGCCGTGGATTGTACAAGAACATTGTGCTCAGTGGCGGAAGCACCATGTTCAAAGACTTTGGGCGTCGCCTGCAACGCGATATCAAGCGGCTCGTGGATGACCGCCAGCAAAGCAACTTGGCGCTCCACTCCAAGTTCCAACGCGCAAGTGCCGAGGAGCTGGAAGTGAATGTCTTGTCCCACCAAATGCAACGCTTTGCGGTGTGGTTTGGTGGAAGTATGGTCGCATCGACGCCGGACTTTTACCGTGTGTGCCACACCAAGGCCCAGTACGATGAAGAAGGACCGCGGATCGCACGCCATAACCCGGTGTTTAATGCCACCATGTAAAGAGCTGGTGGTGTTGACCACCCAGCGCTTTTGCATGGGTTGGTAGTGAAGAGAGAGAGGGGAGTGATGAAGAGCAGAAGGATACACTGAAGTCTGTTGAGGAGATGATAAAGCGAAAAATACCGTATAAAGCCACCGCTCAAAACAAAATTACGGTAAACTTGGGTATTTGTTTACAGAGGTATATAGAGTGTGATGGGTTTTGCTCCCTCTTTTGATGGATCATTTCGTAAAATTTCGGAAAAACACCCTCGCAAACCACGACCACAAAAATGAAGCGAGCAGGAGCAGGAGGAGCAGGAGCGACGGGGAACTTGCCGCGCAAAGTCACGGCTGTGGGCACGTTGGGCGAAGTAGGCGCTGCGTACGCTGTGTACGAGAAGAACTGGATTTGTGGGGACTGCAAGAACGAAAACTATGCGCGCCGTGGCCGTTGCTACCGCTGTCGTGCGCCAAAGAAAGCGGCGCCAGATGCGCTCGTGGTGGATAGCAAAGGCGATGAGCACACGTGGCGTGAGGCACTGGATCCGGCAACCAACAAGATCTACTACTACAACGTAGAGACCAATGTCACCCAATGGGAACGCCCGGCGGAGATGGGGGCCGCTCCACACGGTATGTTTTTCTTCGTATTATTTTGAGGGAAATGAACAGCTCACTCAGTTTTAATGTGTATATTCTGTTAGCTACTGGTTGGTTTGGTCGTGGCCGCGCTGGTTTGGAGAATGCAAACAAGTATGAAGACCTGAATAAGAAGTTTTTGACGCGGCCAGCGCGCAAGCAATTGGACCAAATGCCGACCAACAATTCGCGCTTGGAAGGCGCGTACGAGTACAATATTTGGTACGACAAGTTCATCGGCGACCACTGGAGCAACGAGCGTGGCCGTGAGCCTGCTGCGACCCGCTGTGACTTGGAATTGGACGCTGGCAAGACCAAAGCCGATGTCGTGAGCAAGGCCAACCGGTATTTTTGTATGCATTTTGCTCGCGGCATGTGTGCGCGTGGCGAAGAGTGCAACTACTACCACCGCTTGCCCACGATGGCAGACGAAGCACGGATCGGCATGATGCACGACTGCTTTGGCCGCGACCGCCACGGCACGGACCGCGATGATATGAACGGCGTGGGCAATTTTACACGCAACTCGCGCACGTTGTACATTGGCGGCATCAAGACAGGCGATGCCAAGCCCAAAGAACTGGAAGAGATCGTGGAAAAGCACTTTGGCGAATGGGGCGAAGTGGAAAATGTGAATGTGATCCACCGCTTGTCGATCGGCTTTGTGCGGTACCGCCACCGCGTGAGCGCCGAGTTTGCCAAAGAAGCCATGACCAACCAAGCGCTTGAGAACAAAGAAGTGCTCAACATCCGGTGGGCCTTTGATGACCCAAACCCGGTGGCCAAGCAGGCAGGCAAACGCTCAGATCGGGACGCCATCGTCGCGATGGTCAAGGCAAAAGGCGTGAGCACGGAAGACGCAGCGTTCCACTACCCGGAACAGTACCAAATGCCCGCGACCAAGCACCAACGCATCGAAGGCGAGACGCTGGCGTCGTATCCGGATACCGATGTCCAGTTCATTGGACAAGCCGTCGAGGACCAGAAGGCCGCTCCTGCTGCTGCTGCAACTGCTGCTGTTGACCCGTACGCGGAACTGAGCTATGCGGATCCAAGCGCATTGACAGAAGAGGAAGAAAAACACCAGTAGCGAGAATGAGAAAGGCTTTTTCCATATCTTTTTGATTTTGTTGTTACGGACAAATACTGTACACGCCATTTGACTCAGTCGAGATATCGGTACACTGGCTGGATGAGGTGGATTTTGTGGCCACCGCTTTCTTGTTCGTCATCATGGAGCAATGGCTCGCGAAAACTGTTTTTCTTCAGGCCATTTTCGTCGTCCAGCATCTCACTGCTGCTGTCCTTCTTACTGTTCGGCCGGACAGCGCTGATGCAAGTGTCACAGTAGCCGACCATCGCGCCCAGCGCCAGCAGCAGAACGAGCCAGACCCACCAGAGCGCCATCCATTCCAGTGGCTCACGGGAACAGATCTCGACGCCGTCGCTGCGCGTCCAGCAGTCGCCATAGACCGACCCAGTGGCGAGAGAGAGTGTAAGAGCCGTCAGGCCGCCCGTGGATCGCATGATTGGTACCAGTAGAGAGAGGCCGCGCAAGAGAGATTGCGCCAAACAGGCGCCAGTCAGTCAGTTCGTGACGGTTCACGAAGTGGAGGCGCCCGCGCAGCGACTCGCGATCCTTTGGGGCGCGATTTCCAATTTTTTGACATCATGACCTTTGGTGCTCAACGTTCGGAAGACCCGTATTCTTAGACGGGTTTCTCTATCACGATTCACGAAAAAAACGTGTTTCGTGGGTTTTACGGTTGACCCAAACCCGATTTTGAACGATATCAAGTGCAAATCCAGGTTATCAGTGCGGGTTTGGTGAAAAAACGGGTCTCCGATAAATGGGTATTCCATTCCAACCCATTTCAAATCCGCCAAAGACCCATTTGAGAACGGTTTTGCTTCATGTTGTGGTGGCGCTTTTTGCGGCATCGTCGTCGTCGGTCATTCGATTTCATTACTCACGAAGGGCGACAAAAAGCAGTCATCGCGCCGCTTTCTCTCTCTCTCTCTCTTGAGCTCACACGCACGCACCCCTCTCTCGCTACCTCGCCAGTACATAGGAGAAGTAAGCGCCATCGCTTGCTTGCACCCCACCCCACGCAGGCAGAGAGATCCACCATCATCACCGCGTCGCATCTTGGCCGCAAATAGCCTCAGCAAACAGTCTGATAACACAACACAAACAGAGGCGACCACCAGCCATCAAAAGTGATCAAAGCGCATCCAAAGGGGCTCAAAGCAAAGATGCAAGAATGCCCGGCCGACCTGCAAAAGCAGCTTCAAGCACTCGGGATCCACCCCTCGGACGATGTGTTCCGGACAGGTTCGGAACAGTTTGACCGCAACGGGCTTTGCTCGCCCATCCCGCAGGAAGTCCACTTCATGAACGCCGAGCTGCGGCGCTGCCAAGTCGATGGCGTCGGTGTGCTGCTCTGTCTGTTCTCCGGCTCGGGCCACGTCTATGAGTTTGTGCGCACGCTGCGCAAGTGTATATACGGCAAGGTCAAGCACGCCGTACGATTACAAATGACACAACAGGGCACTTTTGTGCGTACAAACCATGAAGTCGCGATCAAGATCATGAGCAAGGTACTGGTACTAGTAGGCGGACAGGGCAGCGGACAGAATCTGCTGACACTTCTGCTGTGAACCCCAGGCGATTATTGAAGAAGGCAACTTGCAGGAAAACCCAATGGTTGAGCTCGCATCGCAACAACATTTGTCCAATCCAGGCCACGAAAACGTATTGACCTTGGTGCGTTTCACAACGTAGTTAGCCTCACTTTTCCAATGGATATGTAGGCGCAGTTGCTGACGAGGTATATGTAATTGGGGGACCAGATCGAATGTTTGCACGATGCGGATTATATTTACTCGGTGCTTCCGTTTTGCAACGGCGGCGAATTGTTTTCGGTCGTGGAAAGCGGCGGCGCGATGAACGAAGCGCAATGTCGCCACTGGTTTTCCCAAGTGCTCGCTGGGTTGTCGTATTTGCAAAGCCGATTCATTTGCCACCGTGATATGTCGCTGGAAAACGTGCTTCTTGATGGGAATACCTCCAAGGTACGGATACTACCATGCGAATATTACTATTCCTTCGGTATTAATAGTTTTTATGTATGTGGATCGACAACAGATTATTGATTTCGGCTTGGCGATTGGCATCCCAGTGGATGCACGAGGCATGACGTACTCGTTACCGCCCGCAGGCGCCGTGGGCAAGATTTTTTACATGCCGCCAGAGGTGAGCAATGAATATTTTTCTTGGATATTTTGTATTCTATTTATCCGAATATTAATCAGAATATTTGACTGTAAATATCATAGATTTACCGCAACCAAGTGCCGTTCAATGGGTTTTCCGCGGATATTTGGTCCACAGGCGTGATGTTGTTCATCATGGTGACCGGCGCACCGCCCTTTGAGCGCCCCGACGACGCCGATCCTCGGTTCCAGATGATCGCCAAAGGCCGCATGAGCGATATGCTGGACTCGTGGGGCATGTTCCACGTCTCGCGCAGCGTGCGCGATTTGCTGACACGGATGCTGGTGGTCGATGACCCGTCGCAGCGGCTCACGGTGAACCAAATCGCACAGCATCCGTGGCTCCATGGAACATAAAACATTCACTCTCTTCGTTCTCGCTCTTTCGCTGGTACCGGTATAAGAGAGCGCAGATTTGCAAAGTGCATTCATTGGTTTTATGATAAACAGTGAACTACCCGTCGACGCGTATACAAACAAATGACTAAGATTAAGGAAACAAGAAAGCCGTTTTTAACCTATTACTTCGCGCTGCATGCGGGGTCGTCATCGTGCAAAGCCTTACGATGATACCGATGGGTTTGGTTATCCCCACTCAGCCAGTTGTCTGTTTCTTCGTCGATGGAATGCATCGGGTGGTGCTGGAAACATGGACGGCGGGAGCTGCTGCTGCTGCCAGTCTGTGGCTGCTTGGGCAATAGAGCTGGCTCCGAGCGAGTGAGCAGCAGCCCATGGACTGCTACTTGTACTACTTGGTTGTTCCTCTACCACGTTGGCTGCTGGCTGCTTTTGCTGCTCGTGATCTTTTGCGGACAGAGGCATAATGGAAAATGTTGGCTCAAGAATTTCATGCCGCCTGCGCGTGGTACCAGGAAGCAGTACTCACCCGCAAAACCATCGTACCACAGCTTGACATTTGCGCGGTGGTTGCGGCCGCTGATATGGCGCTTCCGCGCATCTTGCGAATCGTCGAAGGACTTGTCACAGTACGTGCAGTGAAACTTGGCGCGTCCCATTTTCCATTTTCCAAGTTTTTTTTTTTTTGAGAGGAAAAATGTGGGATATTCGATAAAGTACGATTTTTTAAACGATCCAGTTAATTACGAATAGGTGCCGGACAAAGTGATACTGGGGAAGTAATACGATGGTTCATTTTGCTGCGGAGACAACGATGCGGTGGATACGAGGTTAGCCGAAGGACACTAGCAGTGCAGTACTAGCATTACTTGACGAAAGATGGAAGGCATACCTGGTCATCAAGCCACGTCATGCCTTCGCGAAGCAGCAAGTTGAGCGCGAGCATGCTGCGTTTCTTATCCCAGCCAAGTTCACGAGCAAGGATGCTCAGATTGACCATACCGCCCGTGTTCTGAGCCAGTGCGATGACTGTCGCGTGGTCTGGGCTGAGCACGATGGGTACGGTGACGATCTGGAAAGCAAGAAGCAAAAATACGAATATTCCGCATGTGAGCAGGTGGGGGGACACAAGCAGTGATGATGGCTGACGCGTACCATTGTCCGTGCTTCCATTTCAATGAGCTGGAAGCCTTCGCCAAGGATGCTCAACTTCTTGACAGACCGCTTGACGTCGTCATCCGAGATTTGCTGAGTCGCCAATGCCATTGACAGAAATAAGATGAGGAATGGATACATAGTAGAAGTGTGCAAAAAAAAGGATGGGGGCTCCACGCACCTGCATCGCTGGGCTTCGTCTCTTGGCCAGCAAGCGTAGCAAATCTGTCATGCCAATCAACCCGCCATTCTTTGGTCTGTCGTTGAGTAGACGCACATAGAATGAGATAGAGTACTTTGGATGTGGTGGAAGAAATGGAGTGCTACCTTGTCAGGATGCAAACTTCAATGATTTGAACACCGAGTTCGTAGTAAAAGTCGCCAACATCTAGCAATTCCGACCAAAAGCCTTTCTTTGATGCCAATGGATCGACGCCGATCTTGGAGCACATGATCTGGAATTTCTTTCGGAAATCGGGGTCTTTCTTGATATTGTTTTTGTATTTCACAGCGAATTGCTGCAAGTTTGTGCGAAACAGTTCAAGCTGCGAGGTGATATGCGTCATCTGCGACTCGGCCATTTGGCCACCCATCTCAGTGAACTGCTTGGCATGTTCCTGCTTCTTCCGCACAGCGCCAATGCCGACACCTCGCCGCATGATGTTTGATTTCTTGACGATGGTGTGACGCTGGGGTTACGCATCAGGTTACATGAAAGTTGCAAAAAAAAAAAAATGCGTAACCAGTCCAAAAAATTAAGGCCAATTCCTGGTCTGATTGGAAATGAATTGATGGCTTTCTTTCTCAAAAATGAATTGAAACCAACACAAAATTGTTGATAAAAATGTGATGGACCTTTCCCCTATCCCTGACAGATGCATTTCTATCCAATCATATTCTGTTTCGTGGATTTTTGCACACGTAATATTTCCACGTCATTTCTGAGTGGATCTGATCTCATCAGCCAAATGTAATTTACATCGTAATATTCGGCTCCCCCCTCGCCTTCCCGTTTCTCTCTCTTCTCTCTCTGACTGGCCCCTTGGGTGTTGTTCCCTTCTCCATCGCACATTGGCAAAGCCGCGTTACGGGAAATTCACTTTTAGATCTACGCCGTCGCCGGTCTTCCCACACACACACACACACACACAAAGCAAACAAGATGTTCATCTTCGACTGGTTCTACGGAGTGCTTGGCTACCTTGGTACGTTGCAGAGATACAGGCGCTAGAGTACGCTGCCGCCATATTGCTGTTCGAGTCCCCTCTTCTGTGATTTCGAAAGAGCTCAAACTTGCGAGGAAACGGCATGGGGGGACTGCACTTGATTCTTGCAGTGAACGTATTGATAATGGACATAACTAACGTGCGTTTGGTTGGGTTTGTTTGATAGGCCTGTACCACAAGAATGCCAAGATCCTTTTCTTGGGCTTGGATAACGCTGGCAAGACCACGCTTCTCCACATGCTCAAGGATGACCGTGTCGCGGTCCACGAGCCAACGCTCCACCCGAGTACGTCATAATGAACGTAAACCACACACATTATTCCGTGTGGGGCGAATGACATCCGTTAATTTACCCCTGGTTTTCTTGTTCCACACATTTAGACTCGGAAGAGTTGATCATCGGCAAGCTCCGTCTTCGCACATTCGACTTGGGCGGCCACGAAACTGCGCGTCGCCTGTGGAGAGACTACTTTGCGACCGTCGACGGCGTGGTGTTTGTCGTCGATGCATTGGACCGCGAACGGTTCCCAGAATCCAAGCGCGAGTTGGATACACTGCTCGGTTACGATGAGCTCGCGAACGTGCCGTTCTTGGTGCTTGGCAACAAGATTGATGTGCCACGTGCAGCCTCGGAGGAAGAGCTCCGCAGCGCCTTGGGGCTCTACGAGACGTACGGCAAGGAAGCGCGTGGCGACCGCGACGCGACGAACCGCCCGATCGAGTTGTACATGTGCTCGGTGGTGCGCCGAATGGGGTACGCCGACGGCTTCCGTTGGATGGCGCAGTTCCTTTAAATAAGAAGAACGCAACACGCTGGGCGTGATGGAATACGATCGCGCATCGCATGAATTGGGGAGGGGCGGGTTCCGTTTGCCCCATTTTTTAAAAAAGGAAAAGAAAAAAGTAGAATACAGAATACCACAACAATACCTGCATTCGCTATTACTCCTACAATCCATACGTCGAAGGACTACGTAAATTTGTAGTTGCCCCCACGATGAGGTCGCTGTCTCTGATCTGGATAGGAGAGAGCTAAACCTGCCCACACATACAATTGGACACCACTCCACATCACGGATGCAAATCACGGAATATCTATCAAGGAGGGCGACAACCACCGTCTGTGCTATACATTTCGTGTGTGTACAGCGAGCAGTGCGCGCGTGTTCTGAATGACGACGGATGTCCAGTCCACAAGGATGACA
>JAADWJ010000504.1:0-17203 GCA_023336165.1 Pythium monospermum
GCATCCTTCCGTAAGCGCCTCTGCTGGGCCGCGCGCGCGCTTCTGTTGTTGCCATCGCACTCGACAGAGTACTGTATAAATTAGATCGCTTGCTTCTTGTGTGTGGGCTGTGTCCTGTCTCAGTCTCGTCGCAGCGACTTGAAGGCCTTCCTGTTCTGGAGAACCATGTACAGCATCGGCACAAGCACGCCCAGCACAAGAATCGCGAGCCCGCTCACGTACGAGCCCGACATGTACGAGATCTCGACAGGCATCATTGGGTTTCGCCTTTCGTTTGGAGTTTTGTTGATGGAGGTGCGAAATGTCAAAATAACGCCTAATCATCCAGGCGTTATTTTTAAATACCGTATATTTCCAAACATTTCCAAATACCCGTTATTTCGAATCCTGTGGTGTTTGTGTCATTTTGATTCTCGAAAAAGCAACCAAAAAATGATTGCCGTGAGCAAGTCGCTTGGTGGCGTCGTTCGCCGCCATCGCTGTGGGCTGCCACAGCCACGCGCAGTCGCAGCACGTAGTGTCCATGCATCCAGCAAGACATTGTCGAGCTCATCCGCGACAGCAGAGGCCACAGGGCCGCCGTTCAAGAAGTTTTTCTGGATCACCACGGGCATCATGTTTGGCATCCCAAGTGTGCTGGGCGCGGCGTTTGTGTACAATCTCAAGACCGACGACTCGTTTTATGAGCATTTTAGCGACAAATACCCAGATTTGGTCGCGACGATCAATGAATACATTCCGCTGACCGCGTCCTCGGATTACGCGGACCGTGAGGACGTTGGCGAGGTCACACCGACCAGCGAATTGCTGACTGAGAGTGCGTGTTTTTCTCTTCCTGTTGCCTTCATTGTGGGTTGCTTTTTGAATCTAATGATGCACTGTACTTGTACTATAAACAGCGGTGACGATTGTCGCGGAGTTGCGCTCTGGCAAGAAAGTGCGTTTCCAAGCGCAAGGCTCCGCGAGCCAAGCCGAGATTGAAGCGCTTGCCTTGGGACACTCGAGTGTGGCGCGTGATAGCGTGATTTCCATCAATTTTGCAGAAGAAGAAGAAGAAGAAACGAGCTCAAATGTGGTCGTGGAAGAGTCCACGGGCCAGCCAAGCACCACGATCACAACGGCGGCAGCATGGCCGCCAGCGCCACGAACGATGTGGAACGGCACGAAAAAGACCCAAGCAGATATTGTCAAAGACGCGCGCCGAGAGATGGAAGCGATTCGACTCCAGCAAATCACACTGGAAGAATCCAAGTACGCTGGTCGCGATATCGATGAAGCCGATGAAGAGATCAAGATCCTTGAGGAACGCAAGATCGAGTTGAAGAAGCTGCTGCCACGCAAGAAATTCCTGTGGATTTTTTAGCGAGCTGCCCGCGCATAGATGATAAATCTGAGGATAGACGTTGGAATCAGTTTCTGAGTCTGATCTGTTTCGTAAAAACTTGCCGAAAATGAGTAAATACCTTTCTCCCCTTTTTTACCAAGATGAAGTTGTGCTCTCGTTGGTCCGTTTTTTGGGGAGCCCATGATAACCGCCGTCGTCAGAAAACAGCAAATAGCTGCCAAAACAGAGCCGGTCGGGTCGCACTTCGTCATTTTCGCTCTTCTCATCCAGCGTAGCGCCTCCACGTAGCAAACCTCCATCATGTCGCTTGATTTCTCCAAGGTCGAAAACAACCCTGTGCCGTTGCTTCGTGAGAAGCATGACGCCAACGTGGCGTTTGTGATCTACCGCAACAAGAACAAGAACGTCGTGGTGTACTCGGGCAAAGTGCAGGCCGACGGCACGCTGCACCCGACCGACCCACTGGATGTGTACTGGATCATGTTTGAACAGGACGGCCACCCGCGCGAAGAGCTCAACCTCATTGAGCGCAACAGCGCGTACGGCGCGTCGGTCAAGCCAGGAAAGAACGCCGGCGAGCACGAAGTCACCTTGACGTCGCTCAAGGACCGCGGCATCACACTCAGCGTGGAGAACGGCAAGGTCGTCGGCAAGGGCACACTCAACGGCGTGCCAAACTGCACCCTCGAGCGGGTCTTTGTGAACTCGACGACTTCGTGGGGCATGCCAAAGGTTGGTTGATGATAAATCGTTGGTGGATTGGATTTAGTCTGCAAAAAACCCAACGAGAGACCAACTTTGTTATTGTTGTTGTTGTTGTTGTTGTTTAGGTCCAAAACATTGAGATCCATGGTTTTGATGCGACGGGCAAGGCCGTGATGGAGAACAAGCTCCCATAGAAAGAAAAGTCCCTTGCATGATTTGACAAAGCGAGAGTTCGAAGACAGCTCTACCACAGCGTCATGTGTATCAGCTCTGGTCTATAAAACCCACTTCATTTTGTATCACTACCACAAACTTGGTCTTTCTTCCATTCATTGGGCCTTCTCCTTATCATGTATGACAGCGCCGTGGCGGATAGACGTGACGGCCATATCCAGAGTCTGCGACAGTGACTGTGGATGGTTGTCTGCTGCGTCTAAAAGAAGCAATGCTGGTCTAATACAGCACTACAATGCGTATGGCATCTTTATGTCCAACACGTCGACATTTATTTGGTTACCGTGATTGATAGACTTGCCATTTATAAATACCTCCCGCCACGTTTTTTTGTTGTTGGCACCATCCCAACAACACCAACAACACCAACAAACCAACAACCAATACACCAACAACAAACAACACCAGCAACAAACAACACCAACTTTGTTTGGCGGACAGGGTGGTGGTGGATTGATACAACCCCATGGGCACCTGGCGCTGGTTCTCGGTCGAGTATTGTGCGTCCACCAGCTCGTGCGTCGTCGTCGACGCGTGGCTGCAACTGGTGCTCTGTCTCGTCTCCACTGCTGTACTCGTGGCACTTGGTGTTAGTCTGTGTTGGCGTCGACGGCGGAGCCAACGATCTCCCGGCTCGGAGCTGCTCGATGGCTCGGGCTCATCGGGCTCGGGTCGTGGGTTGTCCTTCTTCTCCTCACTTCTCTGGCGGCCCAAGACGGCACCGATGCCGCTCGCGGTGATCCAGAAAGACGCCGACAAGGCCCACATCACGAGTCATAAAAACTCGACCAAAAACGCTGCAGAATTTATGCAACAAACCCAGCGCGTCTCGCGCGTGGACTTTGCCACCCAGCAAGAGCGGCGACCGTCGCGGACCAATAGCCTGCTGGGCCGCATTGGGTCGTTTACTATGCGACGAGGCTCCGGGACCCCGGACCAGGCTGCTCCGGCTGGTGCGGTGCTTCCAGATTTGTCCAGTTCGTTTGATAATACAAACGAAACAACAGCAAAACCAAAACCACGGTCGTCGTCGCCATTGGCAGCCGCTCGGAAACGGTTATCAGGCCCCAACATCCCCACGCGCAAGCTCAGCAACCCGTTGCCATTGGGCAGCAGTAGTTCCAGACGTGGGTCGTCCGTCACAGGCTCGTCCCTTGACGGACAAGCACCAGGAGGACCAGGAGGACCAGCAGCCTCCGCGTCAGATTCAAGACGGCACAGTAAGGCCACGGATGCAGCCGAGCATCGTGAACCTACTACTACTACTGGAGGAGGCCGCTTGGAGCGGTCCTCCTCCTTCCGGCAGCGGATCGCGACGGCGTTTTCCCCTAAAAACTTTATCAAGGGCAACAAATCGCCACCGGCTCGCAATGGCAAGAGGGGCCGCTCCGCGACTACTTTCGAAGAGCCCAGCTACACGACCAGGCAAAAACTGGCGGGGCTTTCGCCCGAGCATCGTAAAAAGAAAGAACGCCGAGGCTCGGTGGAGATGCGCGACAAGAGGCGGCTCAGCGTTGGCGTCGAAGCGCATATCCTTTTCCAAGTCAGCGACGGCAACGAGGCCTCAGTCTACGAAGTCAAACTGAAAGAAATCTCGCTGGTCAAAAGACTTGCCTTTGGCCCATTGAGTGAAGTGTACGCGGCCATTTGGCGCGACACAAAAGTTGGCGTGAAATTGCTCATGCCAAAAGAAGGTGTCACCGATAAATTGGAAGATGCCGTTAAGAACTTCCGACGTGAAATTTGGGTTATGAACTCGCTACGCCATCCAAATATTGTGAAACTGATTGGCGCCAGTTTGACACCGTCTTGCTATGTTTTGGTGATGGAGTACATGTCGAACGGCTCTTTGTACGAGTATTTACGCGATGAAGCCAATTTCTTCCCGCCTCAAATGGTCACTACAAGCGCACTGGATATCGCCGATGGCATGCGCCATATCCACGCCTGTGGCGTGCTGCAGAGGGATTTGAAATCGAAAAATTGCCTGGTTTCCGAAAATTTGGTCGTCAAAGTCGCCGATTTTGGACTTTCCCGGTTCCGCGTGCGCTCGCCAGGCGAGCAGCTCACGTTTGTGGGGACGCCGTACTGGGCCGCACCAGAAGTGATCCGCCACGAGCCGTACGATGCAAAAGCTGATGTGTACAGCTACGCGATCGTGTTGTGGGAGCTCGTGGAACGGAAAGATCCGTACGACACCATGAATGCGTTCCAAGTGCCCTTGCAAGTCGCCAATGACGGGCTGCGGCCCAGTGAGTTTACCAAACAGGCGCCACTGGGCTTGGAGCAGCTCATGAAGCAATGCTGGGATGCCAACCCGGACCAGCGGCCGTCCTTTGACGAGATCACCGAGACGCTTCAAAAATGGCTCAATCCAAGTGATACGACCGTGGTGCTGGAGACCCAAGGAGGCGACTTGTCGATGCATGTCCAGCGAGAGACCCACGGCGCGAACGCCCATCAACTGCATCGCTTTGCGTCGTCGCATGATGCGAATGCGAAAGTGATCCCGATCATGTTGTCCAGGGGCCAGACCGAGCGCGCCATGGGGCCCGTGTCATCGACGCCACGACGAAGCTCAATGATCGGCAAGCTGCCACGACCAGCAAGCGAACGGTCGCTCAGCCGTGGCGGAAGCAACCGGTCGGTGCTGTAATGTCAGAATTAGAACGCGGCCGGTGCCCAGGCCGTCTCTCTGGTGTAGTACTTGTCGCTGATTTGGTCCAGCGATGAGGCCGTGGAGCCAGCTCTCGACGACAGTGGCGACGACGAGAGAGATGACAAGGGCGACAACATGGACGACGACGATGGGGATGGAGATGCTGGTGGCGGTGGTGGGGACCTGCTCCTTGTAGTATGGAAGAACGCCGGAGCACCGACAGGCACTGGCGGCGGCGGATTCCGAGGACGCGCACGAGCCGGAGCAGTCGGAGCAGCAGCCACACGCCGCGATGGGAAGTCGTACTTTGCAGAAGGACTGTAGTTGCCGCTCGGGACAGCCGCAGGCGCCGAGCTTCGCATTGGCGGCGGTGGCGGCTGCGACTTGCTCATGGCTCGTCGTTCGTTGCTGTTTTTCTCCTCTTTGCCTTGGCCGTAGTAGTGGTCCAAGTCGTCCATGCTTCTCGTGGAGCAGCTTTGGACTCCATGGCCACCACCACCAGTGCCACTCGTGCGGCGGTGGCGCTGCTTGTCCAAGTACCGTTGCAGTGCCGAGTGGTAGTACGCGTCGTCAAAGGTCTGCGGCTTGGCATTTGGTGATTGCACGGCGCTGGAGGCTGCGTTGGTGCGCTTGCTTTGGGAGCTCGTGGAGGTCGAGCCATGGCGCGACGCCGACGACGTGGAAGACGACGACGCCACGGAGGACCGCTGGCTGTGGCTGGCACGGATTTTCTTGAATGGCGTGACGTTCACACGCAGCTGCAAAAGCCTCCGCGCAGCCGGCGGCCTGGATGCGGAGCATTCCGAGGATGCCAGTGGATACGGCGGCAAGGCGAAATCGTTGGCAGTACCATCATTCTCATCAAAACGTGGGCGTTGGTGTTGGTGTTGTTGGTCTTCATTTTCTAACAAATCCACCGACGACGTTGTGGTCATGTGGCTCAATTGGAAATTTTCCAACTCTTCCAACATGGACGACGCTTTTGTTGGTTTCCGGATCATCGTTGGCATCTGATTCTTGCCATTTTTCGTTGGCATCTGAGTGGAAGTTGTCGTTTGTGTTGGTTTTGTTGCTGGTTTTGGTGGTGGTCCAAAGATGTTGGTTTTGTTGTTGAGACTGAGCCGCTGGCGCTGAAGCTTTTCGGATTCGACTGACGACAACACGGAAATGGACAAGTGGTCGTCAAACTGGGACGGCCCACGACCACCGCCGCGGAGCCCGTGGGGGCGAGGGATTTGCACGTACAGCTTGTTGCCTGTTCGTTGGCGACGCCGGCTGCCGCTGCTTCCGCTTCGCGAGCCACCGCTGCCAAAATGGGAACCACCGCATCCGACCGACATGACCACCGACGGAAGACCATCGCCTCTGCCGTGGCTGCTACTGCCACCGGTTCCGCCAGCAGCTGCGCCACGGCGCCGTACGAGCGACCGGTCGGTGACCGCGCCGCCACCACCAAAGCTGCTGTGTTTGGTCTTGGTGCATTTCTTCTTCTTGGCCGTTTGCTGGAGCAGCTTGGCGTTCATCTTGATGCCGTTGGGCACCACGGAACAAACACACTTGAGGCAAAACGTTTCTTTACACGGCTTTGGCAGCCTCGCGCGTTTTTTCCGCTTGTTATTGCTGCTGCTGCTGCCCCAAAGCAGCGAACTGCCACAGCCAGCACCAGCACTGCTGCTACCAGGCAAGTCTTCTTCCCCATGCGCGCGGTGGTAGTCGGCACAGTAAATCGGCATGGTCACGTGGCACTGGCGACAAGTCCGCGCCCAGCAACTTCGACAAAACTCGGGCCGCTCGATCACCTTCCACAGCGTCTTGGAACAAACGCCGCACTGGTATCTGTTGCGCTCGGAAAGCAACGGCAACAAGTGGGAAACCTGGCCACCACCACTGTTTCCAAGGCCGCCTGCGACAAGTCCCCCCGGCGGCAGCTGGCCAGCGCTGATGGACTGCAAGAGCATCGCGAGGCTTTTCGCTTGGCCACACTTTGCCGCATTCGCCAACGCAAACACCAAGTCGGCAAACAGTTTATCCGCCAGCCTGGACGCCAAGTGGCCGCGCGCGTTGAAATCGCCTTGCAAAAACATGGAAACCAACCCATTTGGAAGCTTTTTGAAAAAAACCGTGACCGACAAAAAGCCCCGCACAAAATCGCCACACCCGAGCGCCGCAGAGGACGATGAAGAGGCAAACAACGCGGCGGCTTTGCTGCTGGCACGTAAGAAGTGGGGAGACGTGGCTTCGCTTTGGTCGACTGAGAGCAACGTGAGAAATCCGATCTCGTCGCCGCTTTCCGGGTCTTTGAAAGTGCCCATTTTCTAAATTATTAAACACGACAAAACGTATTAGAAGACAATATTTTGTTGGTGTGTTGGTTTGTTGGTTTGTTGGTTTGTTGGTTTGTTGGCCCAACAGAACAAAACATTCCACCAACGGAACCAAAAAAAAAAAATCCAACAGAACAACAAATGGGAATGCTCACCTTGAAGCAAAGAAAATCGCGGTCTTTGCACATGCCGTACCCGCGCGGGGTCTCCATGGCCATCCACGTGACGCCGGAAAACTGGAAAGGATGCTGTGCGGTGCGGTAGCTGTCGACGTGGAGCACCGAGGTGTCGAGAAACTTGTCACTGAGCAGCGCGTACAAAACGCGCGCTTCTTTCGTGGTCTCGGCGTACAACCCGTCCATGATCTCGGCCAGCGAGCCATGGATCAGACCTTGCGCCATCATAGTCGTGGTCTTGCCTCGGCGCTGCAAGTGGCGGTAGACGCGGATATCGGCTTGCTCTTTGACGACCTTCCACTGGTCGTCGCCAGTGGCGCGTGGATCAAACGCACTGGTCGTGGTGGTGGTGGTGGGCTTGGTCGTCTTGGTGTACGATGGCGACGGCTTGGCTCTCAGATTCGCAGCTTGGCGCGCGTCTACGAATTGCTTTTGGCCCTGCGCGCGCGACCGGTAGAGCCGCATGGTCGCGTCGACCGACTCTTCGCTCATCTGGTGGAACGGCTGCAATTTCGATGACGAGAACGGGTTCTTGTGCTCGCTCACGCGCATCGCGGCCTCTTCATGGCGGCGCATGGTGTTGTCAGATTCTTCCAGCTCCATTTCCAACTCGCGGTCCAAAAGCGACCGTTGGTCGTAGTTGTTGAAATCGGCATGGGACGACTGCGACTGAAGCGGCATCGCCACTTGCGGCGACCAAAGCGGGACCTCCACGTCGCTGTCACTCAGTCGCGTGTGCGGCTGCTTCATCATGCCAGTATTCATCATGTGCGTGTTGTGCAAGACATCGCGCGCCATCTCGTTTAGCTGCACGAAGCGGCGTCAAATGGACCAAAGCGACGCGGTTTGTGGGCAGGTGGTATATCGGCAACTGGAAGCAAAGAGCGAGGTGGCAGAAGGCGGTGGCGACTCTGCTTGGGCGTTCCTTCCTTTTTTTCCCCTCACACAGACACTGCAGCTCGAACCCACTCACACAGACACAGTGGTTCTTTGGTTCTTCCTTCTTCTTCCACCCTCCCTCTCCGCTGGAGAACGGACCCTCACGCGACAGGCAACGACTCGGCGACCGCGCGGCGTTGTTCGAAATGGAGATCGTAGCCATCGATCACAAACAAAAAACGATCAAGGTCTTCGAAAAATTTCAACCGCATTTTGGGGGAGTCAAGGTGCATGAAGGTGTGCTGGAAGTGCGTAATCCGGTCGAAATCACCTAATACAGTGGATGGTGGAGGCGTTCCTTCACAAAACGACCCAATGAAACTGAAATCTACTGGAATAACCTTATGTCGCCAGTTACTGTTGAAGCACAACCAGTGATCCAACTGTACGGTACTGACTGACCTTTCAGTCAGTCTTCTTCGCTCAAGTTGGTTGCAAGTTGGTTCTTTGCCGAGTTGGAAAAAACCCGGCAACCAACGTATTTTACAGCGATGGGCTTGACTCGTCTGCTTCAACAACAACAACTCAACTGCTGCCAACATTTTGTTTCTCATTTCCATTTTCCAACGGAATCGTTTTTGATTGTTGTTGGTCGTTGTTGGCACAGCAGGCCCACCAATTCTGGCCCAGCATCAGAAGGAGTTGCTCTGGCGATCCGGTGTTCTACGAATGCTGGACCATCACAAGTGTTCTATCCTGGAACTCTTTTGGTTGTCCAATACCCAGATCAGAAAACGTTCGCACTGCACCTGGATCTCTGGAATCCTGTCCAGGCATCAAAATCAACTTGCCGCAATCATTTTTTTTTTTTTGTGGAAAGATGATGAAAGCGAGCGGCTCTGCAAACCAAACGTGCCTTTCACCAAGCGGCGCCTGTGGAGCAGAGGACGCGCTTCAAATTTCCATTGGTGCTGGAGGTGTCCGTTTGGTTGGCAGCTCCGCTTGTTCCGAAGGGGCGAAGCGGCCAGCGTGTATGATACTGTAGGTCAGTGTAGGACGCCTACAGTAGGAGTCCCTTTGACCGGCGCGCCAGTTTCTGTCGTGGGTCTGTCGCGGCCATTCGTATCGGTATCGGTACGGGGATGGCAGCACCTTTGTATGTGTTTACTGGTACAGTAGCATGGTACCGTGCCGGTTCAGGAAGCGAATGAAGGGTAGTTTTTTGAAACGAGAACCGCAAAAAAGGAACAAACCATTTTTTTTTGTTTTTTTTGCATCCACGTCTTGGACAAAACTCCCGTGGCGTGCTGCTGCTGGCCGCCACACGCCAGCCTGGCGTGGCTGGTACGTTTGGTCAAGTGCGGTTTGCTACTGTACGGTGGACTGTGTGATCCACACGTGTGCGGCGCGGTGGATCCCGTCCAGTGGTGATCCATGGACGAAAAACGAGTCATCCTAGGCGCATGGAAAGAAAACAGGATTCAGAGATTTGGAGCGGTGAACCAATTTGATACTGTAATTGCTTTCTTGTGTGGGGGTCCTTTGAACCAAGAAGCGGTGGGAGGCGGGCGGGTTATCATTATGGATCGAAAAGGGATTGCCAAGCCAGTCCAGTCCATGCTTTTTTTTGGCTGGGGACATGAGTCATGACCCTATGACTTCATGCATTGGACATGTTCTTCCACGACGCGCATTGTTGCAACTTCGTTCGGGTCAGCTCAGTGCACACGCGACAGTCCTGGGCGAAGTAAATTTTTTTTAGTCATGTCAGCAATGCGGCTACGGTACACCGGTATCCTGTGTTGTCGGCATGGCTGTCGAGTCTTTCTTGGCAAGTGTCGAGATGACCGGAGCTGTGTGTTGACGCACGGACACGGGCCCGTTGAACCAAGTCAGCCATTGCATCGCACCACAATGAGATCCAAGCAGATCTGTTTTGTTCCTTTTGGTATCCTGTCCAAGAATGGGTACATTCTGTCAATGCCTGCCTACAGCTGCAAGGCTCTTGAGCCCACTACCAATAGCACAAAGGAAGCCCGCCTGGTGCGTCACGGAACGCGCCAACACGATAAAGATACACATTACCGAGCCACGACCAGTCGAGGAGAGGGTGCGCTCGCACGCCATGTCAGCCAAGAATCTTGTCGCACTTGCAGCAGCAGCAAGGGCACACTGCACTACGTAGTACACAACTAAAGTGCCATCCAGCACCAGAACATTGAAGCCGCCACGAGTGCGATCTCTTTGAATCGTTCACAATCCAGCACTTGCGAGATATCTCTCTCTCCATTGTTGTTTGTGGCTGCCTGGTTTGTGGCCATGATTCTGTCATAGAGTGTGTCCAATTGGAGAGTGAACCCAAGTGGATCTATAACTTAATACCTCTGGTCTACACGTCAATATGATATGTTTTGTTATCAACATTGACGGGAAACGAAGGATCCGGAAAACGAATACCTTTCTTATACTGCACATTTGTGGCGTTTTGCCAAAACCCGGTCAAAACGGCGTCATTAGACTATAACGTGGTAGACTTGCCATTCCAATTGCGATACTAAAGTGCTGACCACACTACCATATTATGGCAAAATGCCATTTCTTTTCTTTCGTTTGCACCCTTTCTTTTCCCGTTCTGCTTCCCAATCCAAAAAGCACGCCATCAAAGCCAAAATAACCCACAACAACACCCGACAAGGCTGTTGATTGGCGTCGCATTTCGCATCACTTGTGTGTGTCGCCACTGCTATCAGCATAAGCAACTCGGCCTGACTGAGAGCCACTCCGTTCCAGAATAAGAAAACGGTGGCTGAAAAAATGAGCTGCCAGTATGTGGACGGCCACCACCACCAAGACCACCACACAAGCGCCACTTCTTCTCCTCTTCCTCTGTCTCTCGATATGAAGCCACCACTGTCACCGCCACCCGTGTCACCGCTGCGCATGGAGCCACTTCTCCAGTGTGTAGCCATGGTCCATCCACGCGTCACCCACCACAAAAAAGAACAAGAAGACCAGCCAGAGCAGCAACCACAACAGCAACAACCCCACGTCGCTACCACTGGCAGCACCACTACCACTGCCACTGCCAAGCGCAGCAGAACGTCCTCCAGCTCTGTCGGAGGCTTTTGGGAACCCGATGAAAAAGAAATCCGTTTGCTCACCATGGACGATTTTGAAATCATGGGCGTTTTGGGCGTCGGCACCTACGGCATCGTGAAACTGGCGCGCCATTTACGCTCTGGCGCGAGCGTCGCGCTCAAAGTGGTCTCGAAAGAACACGTCGTGTCCATGCGCCAAGAAAAACACATTCTACGCGAACGCATGGTGCATATCCAGCTCAAGCATCCGTTTATCGCACGGCTCTTTGGCACGTTCCAAGATGACGACTGCTTGTACTTGGTCATTGAATATTTGCCAGGCGGCGAGCTCTGGAGCGTCGTGTACTCGGATTTCAGCCACGGAAACGACGATGACGAGCGACGGCTCCAGGATAGTAGTAATACTTCTGAGAGCAGTAGTAATACTACTACTGTGCCTGGTTCACCGGCGGCGGTGCGATTGGACCCACAAAGCCGTGCGCTGTTGGCGACGAAATTCGGCGGCCTCCAAGAAGACCACGCAGCGTTTTACTTGGCGTGCATTTTATGTGCACTGAGCTATTTACACGACCAAGATATGCTGTATCGAGATTTGAAACTGGAAAACTTGGTGTTGGATCGGAAAGGGTACCCGAAAGTACTGGATTTTGGATTTGCCAAGCCAAACGCTGCAAAATCCAGCAACAATATGACGCTGTGTGGGAGTATGGACTACATGGCACCGGAGATCGTGCTCCATGAACCGCATGACCAACGTGCGGATATTTGGTCCTTTGGTGTGATCATGTACGAAATTTTATTGGGAAAAACACCGTTTTACCATGAAAACCCACGCGAATGTGGCCGTAAAATCACTTCAGAGCCAGTGGCGTTCCCAAATGATTTTGAACAAGAATGTCCCGTCGCGTGTGATCTGATCAGCAAATTATTAGTGAAAACGCCGCAAGAGCGTGTGAATTGCATGGACCAAATCAAAACCCACGAGTTTTTCAAGAAACGGTTTCCCACACAAGCGTCGTGGGAAATTTTACTGAAAAAGCAACGGAATTCGCCCTTTGTGCCAAAGCTATCGGGCCCATTTGACACGTCTTTTTTCCAAACGGTGGATGAATTGGTCGAGAATGAGGACGACGAGCTGGAACCGTATTATGAAGATGGGTCCAACATATTTAGAGAGTTTTAGGCGGTGTTTTGAAGGTTTTTTTGAGATTTTTAACCCCAAAAACAATAGATTCATACGATTTGGAGGATATCATCCTGGCTTTCCAGAGTACTAGGGTACGCTGTCATTCTGTGGTAATGCATTGTGCCATTCCGTCGGCAGTGTTGCTTTGTTGCTGGCCGTTAAGGGAGGAAGTCATCGATGGAGCTCTTTTTTTGTGAAATGCAAGACCGCACCTAACGAATCATCCACATGCGAACTTAGGGATGACCCAATCCCCGAGAAGATTGGGTGATTGGGTGTTTGTGGTTTGGACCACAGCCATCCAATCGTTGGTTGGTGGTTGGTCTGGTGGAAAAAGTTGGTCCTTCACGCCAACAAAACAGAGAAGAGCTCCATCTCTTTTGCATTTTTGGAATTGGGAACCCGGAATCGGTATGTGGCTCATCAACACCAGCACCAGCAGCATGGAGCACAGTTAACGAGGTACAACGAGTATACCGATATCCTCCTTACACGAACACACGAGACGCGCGCAATCAACGATTTCTTGCTCTCTTCCGATTCGATTCGACAACACCCGACCGACGAGAGAGAGAGAGAGAGAGCGAATTATGCGTCGTCACTCAACGTGTATCGAGGATCGGATGCGGGGGTGCTTTCCATGAGTGCTTCCGCGTCCGTAGGTATACGTATCGATGCATATGAGGCTCGCGAAACCAGCCAACTTTTCCAGACACGCGACACGACACGGCTCCTATGTGTCTTCCATCATCCCGCGTTTTATCCAGCACTTCCAAAGGATCGAGTCGATTCGTTCACCCGTCATCGAAGGTAAGCAGAACAGGGAGGGGAGATCGCTCTATCATCTGTCGCTGTGTTGCGATGGGGAGGACAGCTTGCGCATGGCGATGGTGGTGGAGTGGTGGTGTTGTTTGGCTCTCTCTCTGTGTCTGTTTGCATCGATTGGTGGAACAATCGATTCTCCATTATGGTAGGGTGTGGGACAAGCTGCGATTGATGGGTGGAGACACGGACGTGCTGTTGTCTGTCGTTGAGGATGGAAGTATTGGTGGCGGTAGCGGCCTCCCTGTAGTGACCCTTCTTGGCCACTGGGACCACACAGAACTGACCCTGTTGTGACTCCCCCTCCAGAAACCATGCAGATCTTCGTGAAGACCCTCACGGGGAAAACCATCACTTTGGATGTCGAACCATCCGACAGCATTGACAATGTCAAGCAGAAGATCCAGGACAAGGAAGGTAAGGGATCACTTGTTAGACTGTACGGCGTCTATCTTTTGTTAGAGGTCTAAACCAATAGCTCCGTTCATGGTTCACTGAATCTATGTGTTGTATTTGGGTTTTAACAGGAATTCCGCCAGATCAGCAACGCTTGATCTTTGCCGGCAAGCAGCTTGAGGATGGCCGCACGCTTTCGGACTACAACATCCAGAAGGAGTCGACTTTGCACCTCGTGCTCCGCCTTCGTGGTGGTGGCAAGAAGCGCAAGAAGAAGAACTACACCAAGCCAAAGAAGATCGCCCACAAGCACAAGAAGGTCAAGCTTGCGGTGCTCAAGTTCTACAAGGTCGATGACAACGGAAAGATCTCCCGCTTGCGGAAGGAGTGCCCACAGTGCGGTGCCGGTGTGTTCATGGCCACCCACTTTGACCGCCACTACTGTGGCAAGTGCCACGTGACCTACCAGTTCCAGAACTAAATCAAAAGTTAGTCTCGCCGATGGTCTAACCATGACCAAAAAAAGTTTTCATTGTTGGTGAAAATAATATACCGGGTTCTATCTTGATCTAAAATTTGTTGGTATTTGGCTCTGGTTATCCTTTGATAGATAGACCTGTGATGGTGACGATGCTGGATAGTCTCAAAACTAGGGCTCCAGACGCGGCATAAATAGATTGTTTGTCCGAAAATGATGCAAAGCAGCAGCTTATTGATTGATGCGAGAGCCGTCGGCAAGCTGAAGGCCAACGTTGTCCAAGTCTTGGTACAACAAAATGGGTTACGAGGATGGTCATGCCGTTGGCGTCGCCGTCGCGTCTAACGCCACCAACAACGAGTCTAACTTGGACGACGATGGGAGTCTATCTTCCGATAACCACCAATCCAGCATCCAGCAACAGCGTCCAGAGGAACTCCACACCAACAATCCAGCAACGAATGACCTGGACCTGGACCTGGACCATGACCATCCAGCAGAAGAGGAAGAAGACGAAGACGAAGACGAAGACCCGAGCTGCCTCGCCGACGCGAACACAGCCAGCGCTGTGCTCAGGACGCCTGGGGCCCCAGAAACCAACAACAGTACCAGCCCCGCTGGTCCTTCTTCTTCTTCTTCACCACGGTCTCCGCTGCCCACGACGAGGTCTCAGGACCCTGCAACACCAAAATGTGATGAAGCGTCTCAGCAGCAGCAGCAGCAGCAGAATGCCCAACCGCCATCGCGGCCGCTCTCTTCATCCTCCTCACTACCATCTTCATCACCAAAACCAACGGCAACTGAACCTGAGGCAGTTGCACTTCCAGAAGAGCCCACAACGCCGGACCAGCCACCACCACCACCGCCGGCGTTTACAGGCTGGAAGTCGTCCAAGATCGGTCCTTTTGTGGTGCTCTTGCTGGACGAATTCTGTCGCGTCTATGGGCTCCACGAAACCGCAGCGACGCTCCAGCGAGAGCTTGAGCAACTGGAATTGGGATTTCCTGTCGCGGACTTGTGGTGGGAATTACATGCCCAATGTCGCAGTATCTTAGTACCCAACAACAAAAAGCAGAGCGCTGCTAGCCGTCAAACGACTGTGGAGAAGCTGATTTCGTTTTGCGTGTCGCCGCTGGCCCATAAAGCCGTGTTTGCGCTGGAAGTCGCCAGTGCCCACAGCCCCGTGCAAGTCTGTGCGTCGCCCAAGCAGCAGCAGAGGCCCAGTGCCACCACAGGGTACTCGCTTCTCACAGCGTACCAGCAGATGAAGAGCCCCATCGTACGGCCCAGCCAGCGCGCTGCTGCTGCCAAGGACGCCACGCCATCTCCACCACCACCACCACTTTTGCCACTGGCTGTTTCCAGCGAGCCACAAGAAGCAGCAGCAGCTACAGCAGCAGTCGCTCCTGATGAACCAGCTTCTTCTTCTCCACAAGTGGAAATCGCCATCCACAAGAAGAAGAAAAAGCGCAAAGCCAAACCAGCCGCAGCAAATGGCACTGGCAGTACAACCACTTCTACCACGGGTCTTGGGGACCACCAGCACTACCACCAGCCACTGGCGCCTGGCACGTACGGTGAGCTCGTGCTGGTCCAGTCCCACCAAACAAACCTCAAACGCGATCTCACATTCACACGTCTAGTAGAGAGAGAACTGCGCGCCGTGCGATTGGAAAAAATCTCCAGTGACCCGAAAAGACAAATCCAAAAGAAACTTGGATTCCGTACGCTTTCACCATCACCATCAGTTGACGATGAGGATGCCCAGCATCTCGCCAAGCAAAAACTCAAA
This sequence comes from Pythium monospermum, assembly GCA_023336165.1. Lineage (NCBI taxonomy): Eukaryota > Oomycota > Peronosporomycetes > Pythiales > Pythiaceae > Pythium > Pythium monospermum. The sequence goes on from JAADWJ010000504.1 coordinate 16,095, forward strand.
AAGGACCGCTATGCCGCGGCGCTGGTGCTGGAAAAATACGGCTGTGCCAATCGCCACGCGTGTGGGCTGTGCCAATTGTCCTTTTTACAGTACAATTTGCCCTATAAAGTGTCTTTCCAATGCATCATGGATGTCCACGAGCAGTGGGGGTACACACCGCCAGACAAGGCGACCAGTTTCAAATACAAGCCGCCGCGTTGCTATGACGCGGTGCGCGTGTGTCGCATGTGCGCGCAGATCGTGTTCCAGCATACCAAGCAACTGCAACTGCAACCGCAAGAGCCCCAGCCGCGGCCACGGCTGCTGAGTCGCAAGCATAGACAGGCCAAGTCCATGGCCGCGCTGTTGGTGCCAGCAGTGGAAGAAGCAGCGTTTTGTTCCGACCCGTACGCGCTGCCGCCGCTGCTGGGCGACGACGTCTACGACCACCGAGACGCCAACAACAACCAGCAGCAAGCCACAGGAAGTAACTACCCATTGCGGAGAGGAGCTCGAGGAGGAATTGGAGGAGGGGGAGGAGGAGGCTTTGGCGGAGGCCACGTCCTCCATGATCACCACCACGGGGAGCTCCGCGACGGCGTGAAGGAGTCGCCTGCGAAGGCCATCATCTATTCGCAACAAATAACGACCGCCCAGTTTATGTCGACCAAAGAATGGGACGTCATCAACCCAGAGAAGAGCTCCATGCGGTCTTCACTGGAATCCTCGGTCGCCAACGTGTCCCACCCGGCAGGACAGATCCTCGCTGGGGGCAGGTCGTCCAATTCATGAAGAGACACAATCAATTAAAACATAATGGATACTTCTCTTGAATATGGTGGTCCAAACGACCAGTGAAGTTTTGGTGGTCATCTGGACCAGAATATGTCGAAAACCTCAAACTTTTGGTCACAGCCAGGCATACAAATTCCTAGATAAGCAAAAATATGTCCAATATAACAAGAAAATGGTGGTCATTCTGGCCACCAAAAATTAGAGTGCTATTTTTTTTGTACTCGTGGAATTGCGACTTGATGAGCGAAGCATCTTCTGGCTGTGAGCTTGGTGGCTGTGATTGGTGCCTATAGTCACGGATCATGAGCCTTGCGTTGACGCGACTTGGGTGAAGA
>JAADWJ010000505.1:0-17161 GCA_023336165.1 Pythium monospermum
AAAAAAAAAAAAAAAAAAAAGAAGAAACAGTGTTTCATCCAGAGACCACCCAAAAAATAAAAAGTAAAAAAATAAAGTCGGCTCTCTGTTTTTTTGGTCCATTTTTCTAAAAATGGTCCAAACCAGAGACAACCAAACCAGTCTTGTGGAAGAGCGACACAATGGAAATTCGAGCACTTCCCAGCTGATGACTCGTTTCAACCACCCACATGGACGCGGTGGACCAACCATCACTGCTGGTGGCAAGTCAGTGTGTTGCCCACGTCAACGTGATGGTTTCACGGTATCCCAGACGGACCGCTGTTTGCTCCACCACTGCGTTTTTTCTCCACCACTGAACTTCTGCGAACATGGCTTCACATTCATGGCTCCATTGCGACCCAATGATGGCGTTGCATCCGGGCCTGGATATCCTGTGGAAAGATGGCGTCAGGTTTCTTTTGGCTGCGCACTATGAAAACAGAATCATAATGCTTTGGCAGTGCGAGGGGTCGGCTTGTGGCGTGAATTGGGGATGAGATCATTGGACTGCTGATGCGTAGTGAATGAACCATGCATGGATGGTGAAAAAATAATTGGAGTCCGATTAATTTGATCAACATACTCTATCACTACCAGCGAGCCTTTAGCAACTCGCATCCCTCAAAGTATCGGATCCGACGATGAAAAAAAAAATAGAAGACCCACGATTCATCTAAAAGAGTACCGAAGAGCCTTCGGCAGGTTTCTGGGTGTACGTGCCAAAATCAGGCGACGTCACGCGATGCACTTCTTCGGACTGTGGACTGCTTGCCAGTTTGTTCCTCATGCGAGGCGAATGTGGTGCTCCGCCAACAGCGACAGTCCGCATACTGGATTGGTCTTTGCTCTTTGGAGGCTCCACTGGATCGCCCAGCACTGCAACATTGGCGGACTGATGGGTATTGGTACGTGGGTGTGCAAAGAACACATCGGTGCCGCGTCTGTGGATGTTCTCGTCTCCGTCTCGTCGGTTGCGCACAAACATGCTCATGACGATCACCGCAACGATGATGACTGCGCCGATCACGGCCGGCACGAGCCAGCTGCCCATCTTGCTCGCGGCAGTCTCAGCAGTGACCGCAGTCATGGTTTCATTTGTTGGTGGTGGTGTCGTGCCGTACTCAGTCTTACTGGATCGGTCCACTGCGATATCTACAGGAGGAGGCGTTGTCGGCGCCGGCACTGCCGCTTCATTCGCAGGAGGCGCTGGCGGAGGTGTCTTTGGGAGTTTGGTGGTCGGTGCTGGCGTCGTACTCAAGGAGCCGCTTCCGCTGGCGCCGATAGGGGTTGGAGGTGGTGTGACTGCGCCGATTGGTGTCTTCTTCGTTGTTGGAACCGGGAACGGCGGTGGAGTCGTTGGCACGAGCGGAGGTGCCGTCGTTGGCGCGCCAGGCACCGTGTTGTTGGTGTCCGACGGGCCTTGTGCGTAAACGCTCGCGCTTGCCGCGAAGACGACCACGAGCAGAGTGATGAAACTGTTCATTCGAGTAGCTGGTCGCATCTTTGATGAGCGATTGTTCTCGTAGATGGATGGTGGACTAAACGCGGCGCGTAACTAAACCGGTCTTGTTGGGGAAATACTCGCGCACGCGTTAACACGAGGGCGCGAAGTGATGAACTGGGGTGGAGTTCAGGAACAATGGACGGGGTGAGCAAGCAATCCAGCGGGTCGTTGCTGGTGGCGTATCGTGGGAATGAATGAACTGATCAAGTTTGGAATGCGCGCTCCAAACTCACGCTCACGCACGTTGGGGAGGGGAAGGGAACTGGCAAATCCAACATGTCGACCAGTCCGAACTCTTGGGCAAGAAAACGTGCGCAGGTGATTTTTGGCTTATTTGATTGGTGAAAAAGACTCCCATCGCCACATTGAGTCACAAAACGTCCTTTCTGTGTCAGCGTTAGCTTCAAAGAAGAAACAGTTCGGGTTAGGTTATAGTGGGTAAAGCCAAATTTCGAAAATCCCAATAAAATTGTTCGTCCGACTTGATTGTTTGTGAGATGCCTTCGGTGGTCTCTCAAAACCCAAAATCTCGGAATTGGTTTCCCGCATATCCATAACTTTGACACAGAACTTGATTGACCGTCCACTCTTTCTTTCCATCAGTCACTCTCAGCCTAAGATGGAGGCTGACAGGCATGTGGAGTGGATGGCCAGCAGGCAAAGGTTAGCCGTCCGCCACCTGGATGCAAATGGTGTGCAATTCAATGCGCTTCACACGCCATGCGGCATCAAATGGAAAATGGCGGTGGCACTGAACTATAGAAAAGCAACGAAAACAGACGCCTCCATGTAGCAGCCAACCAAGGAAACTTTCCGGATGACTGCCATAACATGCACAGGAGCATTGCAAATGGTACCGGTATTATCATCCGTGGCCATCCACCTTCTGATGTGCAGTGCACTCCCAGTGTGCGTGCCCATGTGGAAGAAGAACCGACTCGCAGCCCCCATGTGGGTGAACCGACTCGGTGTCCACCGTGGCGCCGACTGCCGGCGAGAGAAACGATCTTTCTTTCACCAAACTCCCGCCATTATGATATGATTTGAGGCGCTTGGATCCAGCGAGTTTCTATGCAAATTTAGTAACCGTGCTGTTATATACAGTGGAGTCCGCGACCTTTCGCCAGTGCTCTCTCTTGCGTGGTTGTGCTGGCGTCACTCTGAGTGCGCCACCGTATGCACTGAAACCACTCAGTACTTTGGCTGATCAATGCAACGTCGACGCACATCCACGGCGCGTGCATGCGCCATCGAGTATGTGGAATACCATCCGTCCATGTCCTTGGAGGGCCCGACAAGTCTTCTGGACTGTCTGCCATCACCACGTCGCCACAGCACCGCAACAACAGCCCATCCCACCACATCCTCGGAAACACAACCGCTTCAACATGTTCCCCTTTCTCTCCCTCTTCAACCGCCGCCGCCACCACCGTCGCCACCAACACTCCAGGAAGTGCTGCGTACGCGCCATTCACTGTGGGTCCGTGTGGACGACCTCATCCACACTCTATCCTCCAATACTGGCAACGACGCGATCTACAGCCATGAACTCGACGCGCTTCGCAAATTGCAGCAACTCCACTTCCTGTGCAATATCCTTTTTTTTCTCATTCTGTTGTGATGGTGATATTGAATATCCACAGTTTTTCTGTGCTCTCATGAGAACTTTCCTTAACGGCCCTTCTTTTTGCAATGTTTCCTCTCGTCCACAACAGCGTGAGACCCACCTCCGGACGCTTCAGATCGCCGCACTGCAACACGACAAGCCACAGCAACAACCCAATCTTCCACCAGAAACAACAACCACCACGGACGCATCATAAAATGTCATGTTGAAAGTATAATAAAACTGGGCACTGTATTAGTATTCTCGTCCACATCCCGTCCTACATCCGCACTCCATCCACATCCTCATCCTCATCATCCAGTGGCTCTCCGTCCACATCGTCGTCCTCTTCATCCAGTGGCTCTCCGTCCACATCTTCATCCACATCATCCAGTGGTTCTCCGTCCACATCCTCATCCACATCATCCAGAGGCTCTCCGTCCACATCCAAGGCGTCTTCGTCCATCGGCTCGCCATCCACATCTTCTTCTTCCTTCTCATCACCAGTACTGGTAGAAACAAGTGGCTTTGCTTCCACCGCCTTCTTCTTCTCCTTCTCGACGGCGACCACTGGTTCAGCAAGTGGGCTTTCCACTGGCACAACAACAACAGCGGGTGCGACCTCCATCGCCGTGCTAGTGGTAGTGGATGGTGGCACTGGAGCCGCGTGGCTTGCCTTGACAGGCGCTGTAAACTCCTTGAGCCACTGGAGCCGCATCAGCAACTCCTTCTTTGTGCCCGTCGAGACCAACCCCGCTTGGCGACACGTCTTTCGTAGCTTCTCTTCACCTCCTCCTTCTCCTTCTTCTCCTCCGTCTTCTTCAGCACCAGCCAGCGTATTCTTCGTGCACTCGTCTTCGTCTATCTTGCGCATAAACGTGGCGTTCAAGCCAACCAAATAATGCGGCGGGAACAAACTCCAGCTCCCCCATGCCGTCAACACACTGAGCACTTTGTCGCGCATCGCAAGCGCCGACATGCGACCCTGGATGGACTTGTACACACGTCGCAGATTCTCCACAATCTCTGGTAACCAGTCTTGGAAAGTCGTGCGAAACAAAGAGGCATTCTTCACAGACGCCGAACTATTGTGCAAGATATCCGACACCACATACAAATAACCCACGAGCTGCACAGCCGAAGGAGACTGCTGCTGCTGGTGGAACCGCTTGCGAAGCAAATGCACAATCTCGACCGCCGACTCGGAATTGTCCAGCGCACAGCCCATGGCTTGCTTGATGTGGTCGCGTTCCAATGTGAGCGAGTCCAAAAGCTCCATAAAGCGGTCGTACGCGTCGCGCGTCAATCGGTTGTGGTCACGGCCACGCGCCAGATCCCGCGCACGTGCAAGTTGCTGGCCCGTGAGCATGCTTTCATCTGGCTTGTCTGCCTTGTCTTTGCTGTGTCGAGGACTACGACTGCGACTGCGACTGTAACTGCGGCGATAGTCACGACGGCCCTGGTGGCGGAAGGAGGAGTCGCGTCCTCGTGACAAAGATCGAGAGCGAGAGCGGCGATGATGGTGCTCACGATGGCTGCCACGTGGGGATCCAGAGTTGGAATAATTGCTGCTTCTGCTGCTGCTGGCACTGGGACTCCTTCCTCGTCCACGGCGATGACGGTTGTCGCTGCGACTACAGCTACGGCTACGGCTTCGTGACCGTGCCTGTGCTCGGCTGCCACTGCGACTACGGCTACGTCGGTCCTGCCGTGGCCCACGACTGCTTCTGCTTCGACTGCGGCTCGGGCTGCGACTGCGGCTTCGACTGTCTCTCGAGCTATGGTTACTACCACGGCTGCGGTCCTTGTCTTGGTTGTCTTGGGTTGTGGTTGTGGTGGGCATCCGTGGTGGGATCCATACCGAGCCATTCGGCGTCATCTGGCATGGAGCTTCTCGCCATGAAGTTTCACTGTCGCCCATGGCAAACGCAAACACACGCCATCGGTAATACACCGCCAGCGGCGACGCATTGCCTGCTGTGTCAAAGAGAAACGCGTATTGCGGGTTTGTGGCCTCACGGGCCCGGACACTTTTCTCAAATTCGAGTCCGTCTCGTGCGACACAAGCTGCCAGCTTGTCGATCCACGCGCGGGTCGCCTGGTCGCGTGGCAATTGGACCATGATCGTCGGTTTCTTGGCTTCCATGGGCGTCGCTGCTCCTGGCATTGAGACCAACGTTGGCGCTGCCATAGCGGTAGTAGTACTGGCTTCGATCTTGACGGCCTTGCCCCATCCCACGACGATCCGCTGGCCCTCCAACTGTGTCGAGGCATGTGTGTCATCAGCTCTTTGTATCAATATACCCACTACCCAATAGACAGCGCTACTACAGGACGATTGCTTTCATCTTGTGTGGGGGGATAGCCACATCTCAACTAAAATACCTCGCTGTCGTGTAAATGGATCCTTGCATCATCGGCTTCAACTCGCGATACAAAGCTCACAAAGCCACTCATCCGCCCTCGCGCATGGTCTTCTTGGGTCCGTGGCCACATGACTTTGATCGAATTCAACCGGCCAAATTTGCCAAACACTTGGGCCAAGATGGCTTCCGTGACGGTCATGGCCAAGTTGCCAACGTACAAATTCGTGGTCTCTGGATCGCCCGTGTCAAACGAACCTCCCTTGGACTTGGTGTTGCTGTCCTCCCATGTTACTGCTGGCAGCGTCGATCCGCTACACACAGTGGATATACCCTCACTTCAGTCCACATACTGTGGAGCACACAGCAGAGCTCCCCCTATCTACGTACCGGCTTTTGATCTCTTCTACGAGTGCGTCCATCTCGCGGCGCTTTTTCTTCAATGCCGGACCGCTGCTGGTGTTGGTGTCGTCGTTCCTTTCTTGCATCAATCGGTCCATTTCTGTGAGTTTCTTGGTTGTTCTGCTACTGTGGCTGCTGTGGCTACCTTGCAGTCGATACACATTGCCGGAGGAAGCGCCACTGCCTCGCACAAACGCTTTGCCTCGCACATCCTCGTGGTCGTCGTGGTCTTCAAAAGACGCGACAAACTTGGAATACATCGCCGCGGCCTCGTCATCGGCCTTGCGCTTCTTCACTTCGCGCTCTTCTCGCTCCTATGTAAGATACAGTATCATACAGTGTACATGGAATGGAATGAGATCAATGTCGCTCTCTCCATGGCGTCTGGAAGAAGAAGAAGAAAAAGTACCTTCTCAAACTTGGTTTTCTTTTGGTGGCCGATCACGAACCGCGCAAGCTTCTCGTCTGTGAGCGCATTGAGCGAGCTCTTCTGGACGTCGCTCTTCTCCATCCCCCACGGGAGCACGGCCGGCTCGGCCATGGGCTCGCGCGTCGGCGCGCTGCTTTCGCCGCTGCCGCTGCTTCCTTGGGTCGAACGATCCATTTTTCGTGGTGCTCTTTTTGTGTTTGTGATTGTGAATTTGCACTGATGGTGAGGTGAAGAAAACGCGGTATCACCTGGTTTTGTGACAGCTCCAATATTCTACCGTCTTCTGTGATTTGCCAGCCATAAATAAGAAAATGTCACGCAATAAGATACGGCAACAATGGAAGATCATGGTGATCCATAATGATGGTGGTGTTCTGTTGTATTGTATTGATGGCTCCCTGCAGGTGGCCAGGGGGTGGCCAGTATTTTGTATTATGGTTTTTTTGTATTGAAAAAAAATCACCACGTCCCATCGAGACATGTCATGCCAAGCGGACTGAGTACACTGTTCTTTTTTTTTTGTTAATCTTGACGCGAACGCAGCTTCTTCGAGGTCACTCCCTTTGGCGTGATGATGTGGACCACGGCGCCCCAACCCGCGAGCGAATCGCGGTTGCAGGCCGACAGCAAGCACTGCGAGAGCGTTTCAAAGAGATCTTCAGGTTCCAAATCTGGTCGGTAGAGCGACTCGCACATGCCGTATAATGCCTCTTCCATGGTGCCCGCGACGACAAAGTCCTTGGTGAACATCTCGCAGCCCAAACAGTCCATGCTCGAGATGAACGGCTTGTTATCTTCGGTCAACCCGGCCACGACTGGCTCCACAAACCATGGACCAAAACTACACATGGGCAGTAAGATTAGAACACCTGTGGTTTCCCTGGCACATAGAGCAGACAACAATAAATGCCAGGAGCCACGTACCGCTTCTCGTACATCATGGTGGACACCATGGAGCTCAGCGTCTTTGGCTTGATCTCTCGCTCTTCGTTCATCTTGTACATGTTGACCTTGAACTTGAGTCTGTTTCAGCACACAAAACAGTCACATTAGACCTGACACACACACACACGTCGATGGCGCTTGTAGTATTCGTACAGTTGCGAGACCGACTGGACATCCGTCGCCAGGCCCGCGAGACCGAGAAACGTCTTATCGGTCACACGGAACACCTTCTGGAAATCGGTCGCGACGGTCTGTGCCTGGAGACCGAGGCGCGTATCACTGTTCGTCATTTTACAATAGAATCGTACATGAGCTGTGTGCAAGTATGACCCTGCAAGCCAAAGTGGATTGTATCTCTCTATGGCACGCACCAGGCGATGCCGACGCAATCTTTGCCGACCATCGCGATGATCGCCGCTCCGTTGTATGACATGATCGACTGGTAAATACATAATTATCAATGGGTATCTCCACAAGTTAGCATTCTCTGCACGTATGCAGATCATACGCAATTGGACGCACCATGGTTGCTGCTTCTGAGTTCAATTGCGCTCACGCGAGTTGTTCTTTTTTGCTTTTTGCTTCTCGAGCTTTTTTGGATTGGATTCCTGGGGGGAGTAATGGCAGATCTTTCCCAATTCTACGTGGGCCACACTACGTTACATCAGTCCATTAGGTTATATTTGAAACGAGAAATGTATATATCACTCTTTCTTTCAACAATACCGTCCATATTGTGTAATTCTGCATAATACGTGGTCGCAACTTCACAACAACACTTCACCATCATTCAAGCAAGCACAACAGCAACGTTCGGCGCCTTCCCCTCTTCTCCTCGATTAGCGATGTGTGCGTGTGTCGTGCAACCGCCTCCGTATATGCTCGGCGAACGGCCGACGCCCTTGCATGGCGGCTCTGGCGCGCTTTCTTTCCGCCAAGTGCCCTTTGTACGCGTGAACGACCGCGTGGAAAGCGGCATCAAAGTGCGCAAGCAACTACGCAAATACTTGAAAACCAGCTCAGTTACACAGCATTTAGTCGCGCAAATGCATCTCAACGACGCCTGTGTGCCTGCGATGCAACCTCAAGAAGTCTCGCAAAGCTGCTTTGAATCGTTCCTTGTCCAAATGAAAACGTACAACCAAGTCGTGGGCCAAAAACATTTGGAAGCAAGTAAAGCACTCCAAGAAATGGCGCGGCCACTGGACCATTCGGGCAAATCCAGAAAATGGGCACGAGACGTCTACAACTTGGTCCAGAAATGTGTCCAAGATGTGCAACTCGCCGAAAAGAAAATGGACAAGACCAAGACCAGAAAAGAACGTGCCGATGAAGACTTGTTCCATTGGAAAAAAGTACTGGAAGCAAATGAAGCGACGTACCAAGTGCAACCAAACAACCCGGAAGTGCAGCGCGCGTACCAATTGGCCCAGTACCGGTTTGTGACGGCCTTTTCCGAACAAGAAGCGTCCAGTATGGAGTTTGACGATGCCAAGGGAGTTTTGTATGCGTCGATTGAACGCCGCGACCAAGTCGTGGAAGAAAGTACCGAGTTATCGCAAAGCATGGAAGAAGACAGGATGGAGACCATGTTGATCGTGATGAAACAGTTTGTGGAAACGAAAAAGGCCATCTTGCAAGCCGAAATTGAAGCCATCTCCAACATGCAACAAATCTTGGTGGATATGGACAAAGAATCAGTGATCCAGCAGTATATCGTGGACGCCATGCAACCCGAACTCACGCATCGCCATGCGAAAGCGTTGTACTTGGTGGAATGGCATCGGACGTGGCACCATGAACAGACGTTGGCCGTGGCAAATGACCCACAAGATTTGTTGGCGTTGACATCAGAAGAAGCGAGTCGCTTGAAAAGTATCCGTGGTATCTCTGGAAATGACGTGGAAGTGGTCAAAGATTTTGTGACCAGTTGCTTTGTGGATCCAGAGATTTCCATCTTGTCGGGCAAGCTGAGTTCCACCAAGCACCGCGCACGGTTTATCGACCCGCAGGCCATGGCGATGTACCGATTACCTTTTGTTCGCAAAGCCTTTCTCCACGTGCTCCACCACCAACGTACGCATAGCCTAGAGCTGTCGATCGATGGGTTTGTGCAACTGGCGAGCGCGTTGCGGCTTTTGCTGGACGCGTGTGTGGAAAATGATGACGCCCAGACCATCAAGAGCGTGCTCCACATGGCGCAAACGTTTCACACGCCATCTCCTGGTGCCCAAAAGGACAAGGATAAAGACAAGACGTACTTGCTCAGTGCGATCCACGACCACGCGGTCTGGACGATCCCGCAATTCTGGGGGAATGCACTTCTTCTCAGTGTCGCCGAAGAGCTCAGCAAAAACCCACAAGACACGGCGTGGTATTTTCTAGGAAGCCAAGAACGCATGCAACTTGTACTCCATGTCCATAATATGGTGTTTGGACAAGCTGCGTCTTTTTTGTACAACTTGCAATCGCTGGGCTTTGCGAAAAGCCAGATCAAGCAGTACGTGCAAAACGTTTGCTTTGCCTACGAACTCTCGGAAGACCAACGCATTTCGCTTCTCCAGTCCGTGGATTCGCTGGAAATCAGAGTTTCCGTTCCAAAACGCGATGACCACGGAGGCGAAGTGCAGTTTACGTCGTTGACGCTGCCAGATTTCACGTACGTGAATGGCGCGACGCAACACAACAACAAATTGAGATCTTTTCGCCCTCGCACGTCATCGGGAAGCAGTAGTGCCGAGTCGGTGGCCAGTTCCATTTTCACATCGTCAACGACGACGGGGGCATCGACAGCGAATATGATGAAAGATTTGGAGAGTCTCAAGCTCCGTGCGAGTGCGGCTATTGCGTCGTCTTCTTGTGTCTCTTTATCTTCTGCGTCTTCGTCTTCTGCGCGCGGCGCGACGCCTCAGGAAGCGTGGCAAGATTTGTTTGGGTCGGCACCTGTTGTTGCTGCTGGTGTTTCTGAGGGAGACAGCAAGCAACGCAAAAGCTCACGAAAATTTGGATCCTCTCGCAGCCAGTCTGCCAGTGCAAAATCCATTGACGGGCAAGACTCGGTTGCGTCGTTTGCGACGGACTCGTCGTTTCATGCAGCAGAGGCGACGGCACGGCAAAGCATGGACGATACGTCGTTTTTGCTGGTCGAAGAAAAGCAAAACCGCCGCAAAGCGCGCTTGGGCAAGGCGCGGTCCGCTGCGACCATCGACACCTCGGACATGAATGGCGACAATCACCATCACCATCAGCAGAACCACCAGCAGCAGCGTCCGTTCGTGAGCATGGCGCCGTCGCCGATTTTGACCGTCTCTTCCGCTTCGTTGACGACTGGTAATGGTGGCAAGACGACGACTGGGATGGACCATATCAAGACCATCGCTGCCCAAATGAAGCAACGACGCCAAGCGACAGGGGGCGTCCCTGTCGTCGTTCCGTCTTCAAATGCCAAGCCATCCGTGGAGCCAATGGCAACAACAACAACGCCGTCAGTGAAGTCGCTGAGAAGAGCAGCAAGCATGGCCAGTACCAGTAGCATTGGATTTGCCAATGGATCCGGTGGTACTGGCCATGCTTCGGACCCACATGCTGCGGAGAAGCAACAATCCCCTGTGGTGGCGCTGTCTGGCGTCGCTGCGATCCGTGCGCGCTTTGAAAAGAAATGAACCCATATTACTTGGAGATGCTGTATTTATTCATGCAAGTACACTGTATTTTGATCGTCTCTGTTCTCTTGTTCAAAAAAAAGCTCTTCTTCTCTCTCTAATTGTTCAACCGGGGCTGGTTGTTGATGTACTTGTTTGGCAGCACAAACGACGAGCGGCCTTCGTCGTGGATAAAGAGCCTTCCGCAGACGGGCATGATATCCCACTCCAGACGCAGCGTGACATTCGTGCCGCGGAGCTCGTTGTGCTGGTCGGCCAAGAAATATTCCACGCCTTCGTCTTCGTACTGTAGCGTCCGTGCGTCATCCGCAGTCAAGACGATCTTATCCCATACAACGACCTCATTTTTCTGGTTGCTGGGCGTTTGAAATTCGGCGACGACGTACACAAAAAGCTGCTTGACGTTCCAGTTGAAGACCGAACTCAGATCTGATCATCAGTGGGTGCAGTGAAAATTAGAAACTACCCTGCATGTTATAGAAGCGTATTGGACATGGGGTTTTTCCTTAGGCTGTACGCACCTGCATCCAGGTCAAAGGAAAGCGTGGCGCGGTCCACGTTGTCTCGGTACTGGCGCAGCGACTGCAAGTTGTTGAGTTCCAGTTTGCGGACGAGGGGCGTCGCGACGTGCAAGTACGTGCTCAAGGAAGTGAGCGTACACATGACCGCAAGCGTCGTCAACGACGCAAAGAGAAGCGCGTTCGCGCGCGTCCACACAGAGTACATCTTCGTGAGGCTTTCCTCTTGAACTTTTTCGGTAGGGAGCAGCCACGTCGCCGAAAATGATGGCTAGTTACGTGGTCCACACCAAACACCGCATCCGACTCAGATAACATCTGAGTCTGAGAAACCGTCGGAAATGTCGAAAATGAATGATGTGAAATCCACACAGTGCGACATGATTCGATGGATGCCTTTCCATTGGCTATATATGCACCATAGAGCGTTTTGATTGGTGGAAAATAAAGTCATAATCACATGATTTCTTGTTTTTTTTCATGTCGCCAGTTTCTTTGAGAGAGCGTGATGGCGCAAGGGAACCTTCTCGTCTTCATTTTCTGAACAAGAACGCACGAAGAAGCTGCTGCGCAACCTCCCAACACACAAGAGATACGCTCCGTTGCGCTCTCTCTCTCTCCATTCGCCGTGGCAAGGAGAGGCTCCGCATAACTAGTCGAAAGGACACGCACACAAACCCGCTCTCGCTCTCTCTCTCTGCCGTTATCCTCCTCCGTCCGTCTTGCTTCTCGCGGCAGCCAACGCGAGGAAGCCAACACAGAGCGACTCGAATTTCCGTCCGCATTGCGTGCGTGCGTGCGTCAAGCGAAGAGAAACAATAAACAAACCATGAACTCGGTGACCGCGAAGGAAGACGAGTACGAGCGGGTCCAAGTGCCCTACGTCGAGCCGCTGGCGTCCACCACCTCCACCACGGCCGCCGCCGTATCAAACCCACAGCACCACCACGGCGCCACGAATCATCCGCTTCCGACCATTAGCACACTACCACCGATCGCCATGGCGCGTCCAGTCGGCGGCCACCGCACCATCCACAACACCACCAATAACAACAACACACAGGGCGCCACCAGTAATATCCCCGTGGTCAATGGCGTGCGCCAAGTGCTCCCTCCATCCAACCCACAGTACGCACCGACCGTCGTCAACCTCTCAGCAGCAGCGGCCACCGCGCCATCAACAGTGCCCGCTGCGCACATGCTGCCAGAGCTTTTACCGCCGCCGTTTTTCGAGTACATGGACAAATGCCGATACATTGGCGGCTTCATGCTGTGCTACTACACGTGCACGTTTTTCTTTTTGCAACCGTTTTTTCTTGGTGTATTGGGCATCATGACGGGCTTTCTCGGGTACTATGGCGCCAGAGCACCGATCTATGCGGGCCATATCAAGTGGATCCGAGGGTACCTGTGGATGAACTATTGTATGGTCGGCATGAACGTCTGGTACTTGATGATCACAGTGTTTTACCAGTCCACCGTGGCGTCGTTCCAGCAAAACCACTATGGGCCAGAGAATGGAGAGAATGAGAATACGCCCTACCGCTACGAAGACCAGCATCTTGGCCTATTTATGGGCGTCGTCATCGCGCTCAATATGATTTTGCACTTTAGTGGCATCAAGTCGGCTGCCCATTTCCACGCCGAGTTGCTTCGTGCGGGTCCATTGTCAGCAGCAGCAGCCCAGGGCCATCGAACGGTCGTCGTGCTCAGCGGCCAAGGCCACATCGTCTGAACATGGATGGACCAAGGAAAGGAATACTACCGGTACCTTTACAGTGTTGGGTCCACCCATGGTGTTGTGTCTTTTTGTGTGTCGTCAAGCGTTTGTGTATGCATGTAGAAGTATACCCCACAGGAGTGCGCAGCTGCATTATCTTGAGCAGAATAGCTCCCCATCAAATAAAAAGTCGATTTTTTTTTTTTATTCGCTCTCATGAATTATTGAAGAGTGATCATCACATTTAGAGTGATGGTCAAATACAAATTTGAGAGGCGCTCAAACCATTTTTTTTTGTGGATGCAAATGCGCAAAATGAAGCGCTTGTTGCTCGCTCCGCACTGCCTGCACGTGGCGCCCTGTCGCTCGACACCCGCCGTGCTACGAAGCAGCAGCCGCTTCTTCTCGTCTACCACTGGCGATGATACTCTGCCGCCGTACCGCGTGCTGTTCTTTGGCACGGATGATGTCTCGCTCGCGACGCTGCGCAAGCTTCACGCCAACAGGTGCTATACTAAGCACATAGCTCACACCAAAACGACTGTTAGCTTAACTGATGCTGTACGTATATTGCAGCCAAGAGAGCGACCCAGCCAAGCGGCTCGTTGGCGAGATCCACGTGATCTGCCCCACCGACCGCAAAGTCGGCGGCGGCCGCGGCCAGCGCATTGAGCCGGTTCCAGTCAAAAAATTCGCGCTTGAAAACGGACTCGGCGTCACGCATACCCCTCCTCAGGCGTACGTACTCAACGCCTCCTTCACACCATCGGTTCCTCCTGTTGCTTTCTCCTAATGCCTTGTCCTCGCAGCAAATCGCTCAAGAAATGGCAACCGGAAGTGGTACAAAATGAGCTTTTTGATGTCGGTGTCGTGGTTTCCTTCGGGTATTTTTTGCACCCGCATTTGCTCCACAACCTCACACATGGCGCGATCAATATGCATCCATCACTGTTACCAAAATACCGCGGTCCGGCGCCGATCCACCACGCGCTTTTGAATGGCGACACTGTCACAGGCGCCTCGGTCATTGAAATTGACCCGCGCGCCTTTGATGTGGGCCGCATTTTATTACAGAAACCATTTGAGATCCCAAATGAAGTCACAGCAGCACCATTAGCCCAACAACTCGCGGAATTTGGAGCAAACTGTGTGCTGGAGACGCTGGCGTCGTTGCCAAAACGCAAGGCAAACGCGCTCACGCAGGACGATGCGTTGGCGACCCACGCGCCTAAGATCCACGCACTAGATGGATTTCTCACGCTGCAAGAAACGGCCGATGAGATTTTTTATGTACGTTTTTTTATTGATTTATTTTGATTTTTCATATTTTATTTTTCGGAAATTCTGATTTTTTTTTTTCTGTAGCGATGGCAAGCGCTGAGTGATAACGTTGGAGTTTGTGTGCGGTTCATGGGCAAAGACGTCAAGCTGGTCGAGTTGCGTCGCCCCACCGAACAAGATCTCCAGGACTTGATGCAGCAGCAAGAGCAGCTTTCGACTGGTGCGTTTTTCTATGAAAAGAAACGCCAGGCGATGTGGCTCCGCTGTGCCAATGGCTCGTGGCTCTTGGTCACGAAACTGCAGCAAGCCGACCGCAAAATCGGTGGCGCCATCGATTTTGCCAATGGCTTTCGCTTGAAACCGCGCGCTGTCCAGCAATTTGAACCAATCACTATCAGGTCGCAAGGAGAAGAAAAAAAATAATGAATAAAAGGGAATATTTTAGGAACGCAAAATATGTATTATGAATATTTGATTTAAAAAAAAGAAGGTCTAGATCACCTGGGCCACAAGTGGCGTCGGTGGCGCCATGGCATCCGACGATTGGCAGCATGCCATTGGTGCTATTGGTGCCATCGGTGCCACCGCGCCACCGAGATGCTGTTCGATCCACTGCGCAATTTCAACCTCCCCTTTGGCACGCGCACAGCGGATGGCACGCACGCCATCCAGCTGTGGGTACTTGTCCATCAAAAACTGGACCATTTCCAGATGGCCATTCGACGCGGCGCCTTCCAGTGCGGCGGAAGTGCAGCCTTCCGAGCGGTTGGCATGCAAAAACTGGACAATTTCCAGATTCCCATTGGTTGCGGCACTATCCATCGCAAACACTGTACATCCTTCGGTGCGGTTCTTGTGGAGATACTGGACAATTTCCAGAAAGTTTTTGCCCGCGGCCGAGTCCATCGCTGTCGTGGTGCACGTGCCAAAGTTTTTTTCCGTGAAAAACTGGATAATTTCCAGATATCCACCGAGACACGCACCATGGAGAGCCGCTTGCGAACAGCCATCCTCACGACGATTCTGGAATAAAATCTGGACAATTTCCAGAAATCCTTTCGATGCCGCGTAAACCATGGCACGGAACGATCCAGAAAACCCCTTTTCAATCAAAAGCTGGATGACATCCAGATTTCCAGACATTGCGGCTGCTTCCAGTGCAAAAAGGTTTGTCCCACGTGGACGATTTGCAAGCACCCACTGGATACAATCCAGGCGGCCCCCATAAACTGCATTTTGAAGTTCATTATCTGGATCGCGCATCAACCCATTTTCATTCAGCCACAGAATGGTTTGTAGATCCCCATAGTACACGGCATTGCGGCTCTCCCAGCGGTCGTCCCATTGGATCAAGTTATGGGCATGAAGGTATTGCACCACTGGTAAATAGCCAAAGCGGATGGCCACATACACGGTCTCTGGATCCACTAGATCCAGATCCAGATCTTGGTCCAGTAACAACAATGGCTGGATGAGTTTTTCATGGATCCACTGGACCGTCGAGAGCCGTCCAGCAGCCGCCGCTGCGAGAAGCGCAGGTTTGACCAATCCAGTGACATCTTTCCAGAAATCCTTTGCTGGAAAAGTTCCAAAGAGCCAATCCAGCACATTCGTGTGGCCCTTGTCCGCGGCGCGCAACACACCGACACTGGTGGCTTGAAGATTGTAGGTCTCATACAAAAACATGATCACTTCCAGCTTGCCCAGTAGCACCGCGTCGTCAATGGCGCGGGCGTCTGGAGCGACTCCTAGGAAGGTGACGGTCTCAAATTGGCCATGGGAGGCCGCTGCGTTGGCCGTCGTGATATCAAACAGAGCGTTTGTATGCTTTTGCATCTTCTGGATCGTGGAGAGGCGGCCTTGGGAGGCTGCTAAAAGAGGCAGCGAGCGGTGGAGTAAAAGCCCCGTGGTGTCGATGACCAAGTCAACGACTTGCCATTTTTGAGGGGTCATTTCTTTGAGAAAGGCAGCGCTTTTTGGAGACGCGCCGATATCAAAGGATGGCCGCAGAAGCTTCTTGTTGACGGAGGAGAGTGTGTGAAGAGGCTTACGACTGGAGCTGCTGGTTGTACCTGGAGCTGGTGGGACGACGACGTCTTGCTGGCGCTTTTCCAGCAAAAACTGGATGATTTCCAGATTACAGGACACCACAGCTGCACGGAGCAAGAGATCTCCATCCAGTGGCTTGGCTGACGGGTCTTTCTTGGATTTGCTAGACGTGGCTTGCTGGTAGAGCCACTGGACCGTAGCTAGGTCCCGTCCGGCTTCGATGGCCCACAGGATGGCATCGCCCAGGGGGCGTGCTGGATGGATGTACGTCACGAGACACTGGACAAGTTCCAGAGATGGTCCATTTTTAGAGGCTAACGTGTCCTTGAGCGCCATCCAGACCCATCGGTGGAGTGCCAGTGGTTCCGTCGTGGCGCTTGCGAATTCTCTGGTGAGCACATGGTGGAGAAGCGACACGCGGCCGATCGCGAGTGCTTTTTCACAGGAAACACCAGCGGAAACATCCAGAAAACTGGAAATGCGGCTGCTTAGTGTGCTGGGCGCTAGACGAGACTCCAGGCGGCTGAGAGCAGAGACGGAAGTGAGCACCATGGTGGATAGGTGGTAGGACTGTAGTGATGGGGGCTGGGTGCTTGATCCAGGGGCGGCAAATGGGAAAGTGAGAGAGTGAGAGAGGGGTGGCTGGGCGGCAAGCAGAGA
>JAADWJ010000506.1:0-17157 GCA_023336165.1 Pythium monospermum
GTTTTTTTTTTTTTTTTTTGTAGGTTGTGTGCAATGGAAAACACACAAAACAAAAAACCTGGTTCAGGTTTTATCAAATGAATGGAAGGTTTGAACCGCTTAAAACCTAACTTGATCATAAGGTTTTATGGTCTTTGGTATTTATTGCTTGACAAATTGCCCAATCCAAATTCAAGAAACAATTATTTTGGCCAATAAAGATGTGTCAGAGATTGTTGGAAAGTTTTCGACCTTCGAATTCGAATGCAGAACGCTCGAAAAATCCCAACCAATCTCTTCTGGCACATCGTTTTCGGCTTCAACTGGAATTGACAGCGCAGAGAAATCGGACAAGATGGAGCAGAAGCCAAGGGCGCGGAAAGCTACGGAAGATGTCGTTCATGGTGGTCTTGAAGATATTCGTGGCTGTCGCACTGCAATGAAAAGAGCGGAAGATGCGCTGGATCGTGCTGTGACAGATCTGGAACATGCTGTGGCAGATCTGTACGCATGGAAAACAGCGCATCCACTGTACTCTGGTAAGGAGGACGCTTTCCACGTGCGAACTTCCCAAGTCAAGGAGGCGGACGAGCGTCTTGAGAAGGCGAACGAGCATCTCGAGAAGGCGAGCGAGCGTCTCAATGAGGCACACCACGTGCAGTTGCTTGAATTGGTTCAAGCACGTAAAAGAACCAAGCTCCAGTCTACTCCGTCGGCAACAGCGAGGGATACTCCTTGGCCAGATGAACCAGCGTGGAAGTGGAAGACTCAAGTGGAGCCAGTCGATTCGCTCCTTCACGTCGCCTATCAGGATCGTGCCGTCGCGCAGCTTCAAGATCTCCACAATGGCAATTACGCCAGAGCAGTGAACTACGCCGGGCGCGACTGGGCAATTCCCATGGCAGACAATGCCACGGGGTTGGGCAACTCTTTATTTGGAGATCAGTACATCCACAGGTGCCGTGGCGCATGGAAAGATGTTGTCGATGGACAGAAAACCAACTTTCAGAAGACCATCAGTGCATGCCACACCGTGCATCTTGTATTTGCCAGAGGAGAGCTGCTGTCGGAACAGTCGCTCGATGCTGTGATGACGGGCTTGCTTGTCCAGAAGCTCCATGAACAATTTGACAAGCCACCGTGGTCCTCTGCGATCCACCAAAGACCACGAAAGCATTTTTGAAACAATTGACCGATACAGTGGGTCCGCTGTATATTGTGCTGGATGAAATTGGTGCTGCGTTTGAAGACGATTCTCTGAGTGATTTACAAAGCCGCGAGCAGTTCGTGGATTTTTGCGTCGATATTATAAGCAGGTGGTTGTTGTCACCAAAGATTTTCTTTGTGCTTCTTGGCCATGGGAAGCTTGTCGACTATTTTGGGCAGTGCTCTTGCCGAAAGATCCCACCAAACAGCTACACCTTTTCTTCACTCCGTGTCCATTCTCTTCATCCAGAAGAGAACGATTAAGACAATCGGTATTTTATTGTGACGGCTGTTCCACGCGCATGGCCTGCAAATTGCTGCAGAGGATTGAAGCGGGTTTGGGTGATTCAGGACTGATGACGGAGACGGATGGCAGATATCCTGGCGCGTGGTCTTGTAGTGATGTATTGTGATGTATTGTGATGTATTCACAGTCAACCGCATAGTTCAGGACAGTGGCAATATGCCAGATCCCATAAATATGCCTCAAAATTCGCAGTGGAATTCTTTGAAATATCGGAAGTTCACAAAGCTAGAAACCACACTGCAGGAGTCAAGAATTGAAGACCAATTATTGGTCTTCTGGCCAAGCCAAAGCATGAGGTCGTCCAGTGTTAGTGTGACATCTTTGCTTGCGTGTTCACAAAAAGCTCTCATCATCCAGTTGGACTGGTCCCTTCCTTCAGCATGGCGGCCTTTCTCATTGCTGCGACGTAAGTGCAACGTAATCAGTCCAGCAAACCTGCAAGGATGAAACCTAGCGTGACCAGGTGTAAATAAATTTAAACCTTGGCAAGAGTCATGTTGCTTGTACGTTGCGCTAAAAGAGGAAACCTTGCTGTCAAAAACGGTGAAATCAAAGCGGCAAAAACTGGGAACCACCAACTTGGCGACGGGGATTACGCGGCTTTACGCATCCATAGCGTCGTCTGCAAAGCGAACTGCTCGACAAAAAACACTTCATTGAAGATGTCACGTTCGTAGCTATCGAATGATATGGGCTGCAGCGTGTGAAATTGCCTATGAGACTCATAAAATCTGTCCAAAATACGCAGGCCAATCCGAGATCATCATCTTGGACGACAGCAGCGACGATGACAGCGAAGAAGAATTGCGCATCGCCAAGCCTCCTCCGAAAAAGAAACCAAAAGTGGTGATGCCACAGCATACACAGAATCGGTCGATCGTGCGTGGGGATACTAGTAACATCTTAACACGGGAAGAAGCGTATTTGTTGCAAGCCGATTTGGAAGATGCCAGCGGCGCAAGTGCCGAAGAAGACGACGATTACGAAGATGGCGATGAATCTTTTGGCGATGGATCAAAAGCGTTTGGCAAAACGCGTGGACGAAGCCGAGACGCACCAAGAGCCTCAGTAACAAGGCCACGTGGTGATCCAAAAAGCAATAGAAACAAACGGCAACCGCGTGGGCGTGGTGGCCATGATGACAGTTCAGATGGTGAAAGTGATGGAAGCGGAGGTGACGGACCGTACAGGCATAGCGAGATGGTCAAGCGCATGGCCCAGGCACGCGCGGAAAGAGCGAAACCCAAGGTCAATGGAGTTGCAACGACGACAGCAAAGGCCAAGACAACGGTCAAGACAACAACGGCAAAGCAGCCACGGCAGCAGTCTACCCACAAGGCCATCGAAGTGGCTCGTCGGTCAGACAAACTGCAGCCATCGAAAAAACCACAACCGATGACTGCAAGGAAGTCGGCCCCGTTGCCAATAAAGTCTTTGTCATCACAGAAGCGGGCGCGTGGACACGACCATGACGACGACGATGATTTTGTGGACGAGAGCAGTGCCGAGGAAGAGGAAGAAGATAGCAGTGGAGGCGAAGACCAAATCGTAGACGACTCGCAAGATGAGGCATCGGACTCGGACTCGTCCCATCAAGCGCGTCGAGGCCACAGAGGCAAACACAACCACAAACAGCGGCCAGCAACGGCGCCACAACGGAAAAAGAAAGTCGAAGAGAGGTATGTCAGCTCGGAATCCGACTCGGAGGAGGAGGAGGAAGAAGAAGAGTACGAGTATGCAGCGCCAGCGCATGAGAAACGACCGTCTCCACAAAAGACCACAGGGGCAAAGACCATGAAGACGTCTGTGCGTTCTGCTGCATCACTGATCAAGCCCCGCGGATCCTCTGGGTCCTCTGGTGCATCCAAGAAACGGCCGCGATCTCGCTCTTCTTCTCGCTCTCCGTCTCCACCACCTGCTCGTGCTAAACCCAAGACCGCCATCAAGAAGCCGCCTCCGCCCTCATCGCGGCCATCGCCACCATCGTCACCGCTTCTCTCGACGGGCCGCCGCAGCCGCGCCGGCGTGCCCCTCTCCGAGTCGCTTTCGTTCGAGACCATCCAAGCACAAGAGCGCGAACTGGCGTTTTTCCGCAGCCAGCTCAAAAAGACCGCGGCTGCGATCGCCGCGACCACTGGTGGCGGCGGCCACAACACCAAAACGAAAACGCCATCAGCTTCTTCTTCTTCGCACCACTCGAATCGCAAACACGAACGTCCTCACCACAATGGAATGCCAAAGACGAATACGCAGCCCACCAAGTCGCTCAAGGCCAGCAACAACAAGACCACCACCACCGGCCTGGCACAACCAACCGCAGCCGTGCGGTCGGCGTTTTCGACGCCATTCACACCGACAAAGATGACCACGACCACGACCACGACCGTCTCGGCCGCGATAGGAGACGCAAAGACCATGCCATGGGGCCATATGCCTCTTGTGCATAATACAGCATGGCGCAAGTTGCGGTTCGCAAAGGCACCAATCAATTTGCTCCCTATCCAGTCCCATCCAAGCGTCCACGGTATGTAAATATTAGAGTCCTTCTAGTGGGGGTTTAATGAGTGGTTTTAACCAAATGGTATGTGGTGGTGGGGTCTCTTTTTATGTGCGATCTGATTAAAAAAAAAACAGTCCAGGAGCGAGAGTTGAGTGAATACGACGATACAAAGACACTGGAATCGAAACAAAAAGTGCTTTCCGCGGCTCGCAATGCGCCGCCAGAGGATTTGCTTCAACAAAGCGTACGTCCAATATCCTTGCAGTTTGGGAACAACGAATATTAATATTATTATTGTGTTACCCCCTTCAGTATGAAACCCAAGAGGACGTGACCCGCCAAGTGCGTCGTGTGATTGACGCAATTTCACCAGTTTTGAAAAAATGCCAACAAAAACGAGCCCAAGAAATCATTTGCGCCAACCGCAACGCATTACCATGGGTCGCAGCAGGTCGTGTGAATACTTCTTCCCACCATGGGAGGAACACGGGGTTACGACGACGCCTTGGAGGCGTGGCGCCGCATGCTGCGATGGAGATCTCGCCCATTGAACGCGTCAACGCCAGGCGAACCTTCCTCCACCACCAAAAGCAAGGAGAACCGCTTCAACGGATTGCTGGTACGGCGCTCAACCGCCTAGTTGGACGAGTACGGTACACCGTCGGCGTGGCCGTCCAGAAGCCATCCCATCACGAGCCCGAGCCAGAGGCCGAGAAGGACGAGGAGGAAGAGGAAGAAGAAGATGTGGTGGTGCGGGAGCGGCTGGTGATTCCAGAGACTGTGATCGAGATTGGAGACGACCTGGTGCCCATGCGCCGCGCGTGTACGTGGATCAGTGTGAAAAGCAATCCCCATGTGGAAGACGATCCGATTTTGCGGTACGTGCCGTACTTGGGGCGCGACACGCGGTTCAATATTGACCCCAAGCGGTACGAATCCACAACGCTGGACAAGCAGCAAGCCATGCAAGTCGAGTTGCCCCCACCACCACCAGTCCAAGAGACTGGAAATGATAAAAACCTACCAGTGAAAACGGAAAACGGCGATTTAAAGGGGTGGCAAGAGCAAGTCGATGCGCTTACAACTACACAAGCGACTTGTGTGGGCAGTGCATTGGATGATGATTTCTTGGAGTATTTGCTTTGCCAAGTGGTTGCGAAATGTGGGAAAAGCGAAAAAGTGTTTTACGCGCTAAAAGAGCATTTTGGCTTTACCCAACCAATCACCGATTACGATGAAATCCAAGAACGCAATGATAAAATGCGGATCGTAGACAAGCGGTTGGCGGCGTTGAAACGTGCGCTAGCGGCCTCCAGAGACCAGGAGGAACAAGGCGAAGCCAAACCAAGTCAGCCTGTCCAAAAACAGTTTTTAGCTCGGCTTGTGGCGGATGCGAAAACGCATTTACGATTGCACAACGACGACGATGACGAGCATAGAACCACGAGTGACGCGCTGCGGATGCCTGTGGCGTCGTTTGACTCAAATTTCGTGCGCTTCCCAGAAGGCAAAGGGCTGCGGCGTGCAAAAGATATGCGGCTGATGGGCGAGTGGTACCGGGATTTGTTTTGCCGCCGCTGTTACGTGTACGATTGCCAACAACACGGCATCCAACACCCGCAGCCGTCACGACGGATGGACCCGTTGAACCCGGTGGTCAAGAAAGCTGGCGTCGCCTTGAAACGCCTGCAAGCGCAAGGTAAAGACAAAGACAACAAAGCCCAGGAGAAGCCCAATACAAAGACCAAGACAACGAGCCTGGAGACCGAGATCATTGAGCTGGACTCTTCTTCGTCCTCCTCTTCCTCCTCTTCGGAGGACAGCGATGTCATTGTAGAGGAGGAGGAACAAGGAGGAGCTGCTGCTTCTCTGGACCAAGAGGACGAAGACGACGAAGCGTTGGCGTCCTCTCGACGCTCGCGGCGCTCCCAAACACGGTTCAGCACCATGGCCAGTGCGAGTTTACAGTCCCAAGAAGTGATGGTGGAGAAGAACCGCAAAAAGGAACAGCGCAAGCAACGCAAGCAATTCCAAAAACTGGTACGACGCCGAGTGGACGATTCGGAATATTTGAACGATTCGTACCGAGAAATCGTTGGCGAAACACTCGAGTTGGTGTTGTCGAGTGATCCAAGCGTTTTCTGTTCTACCAACTGTTGGAAAGCAAAAGTGGACCACACCAAACCACCAACACCAACAACACCAACACCAACACCAACACCAACACCAACAATACCAACACCAACACCAACACCAACGATTGAAGAAGAAGAGCTATGTGAGACCGACCAGATCTTGCTGGGTAAGCTGTTGAGTATGCTGGGCGGCGGTAACGCCTGCGTGTTGGCGCGGCTTTTGCAGGATCCAACAAGAAGTGGATCCACCTCGGCGTCTCGCTCATGTTCCTGTGCGGCGGTGTATGCTTTTCTCCAGACTGGCGGCCCACAGAACCGCCGCCGCCACAGCCATGACGATGAAGACAGCCATGGCCACAAGACTCTGTCCTCCTCTGGCCCTTCCTCGTCCAGCAACAGCAGCAGTCGCCGTCCACACGCCTCGGTGCATAGCCGCACCAGCTCGGCATCTCTCCATTCCGGTGGCAACAACCGCGAACTAGTCAAGCGCACTCGTATGCACCGCGCACAGCAGCAAGACAAAGGCCGCGACCATAAATACCAGCCATGTGACCACCCAGGCGCGTGTGATGCCTCGTGTTCGTGCTTGAAACGCGGCCATGACTGTGAAAAGGCCTGTGCCTGTTCACGGGACTGTGGCAACCGCCACCATGGCTGTAAATGTGCTCCTGGGCTTTGCCGTACAAAAAATTGTGCTTGTTATGCAAGTGCACGAGAATGTGATCCAGATTTTTGCTTTTCCTGTGGTGCCCATGAAGCCGCGGTGCTGGAATTTGGTGGTGATTCCCAAAAAATCCATTCCCATAAAGTGGATATTTGCCGAAATGTCAATTTAACGCGTGGCCTTCATAAAAAAATCGGGGTCGCGTTTTCTGTGACCCATGGATGGGGCGCGTTTGCGTTAGAACCGATTTTTAAAAATGAGTTTGTGTACGAATACACTGGCGCCTTGATCAGTGACGATGAGGCCGAGCGAAGGGGAAATATCTACGATGCCATGATGGTGAGCTTTTTATTTGATATTAATGCCGACCAAGTCGTGGATGCCATGCGTGTGGGCAATAAAATCAAATTTGCCAACCATCGGCCACAAGATATTTCCAATTTAGAAACCAAAATCCTGTTTACGGCGACCAAAGGTGAACATCGGATCGCATTATTTGCAAAATGTGATTTACAAGTCGGCGAGGAATTGTTTTTTGATTACGGGTACACGAATGAGACCGCGCCCGGGTGGAGCCAAGTGCGCGCGCCCCATAACACGAGGTGTACAGTGAGTGAAGATGAAGAGGAGGATGATGAGGATGACGTGATGGTGCTGACGTACGGCAATGGTGAGGAGGAGGAGGATGACGAGGAGGAGGAAGAGGAGTGAGGCAGGAGGGAGTGAAGAGATGGAAAAGATCATGTTTTAGGGTTGTGTGTTTTTTTGTTTTTGTTTTTATCTAAAATCCTTCTTTTTCTTTCGCACGGCGTAGTAAATCCAGAGCACCCGTCTTGGCGTACCTCTGTACTGCTACCAAAGGTAGACTGGGCCTTTTTTTGTGCGTGTCTTCGACATCCTCGTCGCTTTCGCTTCCACTGCTTTTGCTGTTGCTGCTGCTGCTGCTGTTTCCATACATAAACGCTTCCAACTCACGGTCCCGATCTTGCTGGCTTTGTTGGTGGGATCCAGTGGATCTCATGGTCGTCGCTGTGGTCGCTGACTGTCGCGTGGAACCTGGCCGTTTCCCCCTTGTGCGGCGAGACGCGACCACTCGCTGTGGCTGTGGTTGGTCCTTCTCTTCATCATCACCATCGCTGCTATCGCTCTCGTCCGCGCCGTACCCATCCAGTATATCGCCACGAGACAGTGAGGTCCCTGCTTCCTTCTCTTCCTCTTCTGCGTCATCCTGGCCCTCCTCCTGCTCATCCTCTCCCGCTATTGCTTCCCAGTCTTCTTCATCTTCTTCCTTTTCCTCCTCTTCCTTCGCGTCCTCTGCCACTGCACCAGAATGTTGAATCTCATCGGTATACGGCCGTCCGGGCAACCGACCAAATTCTTTTTTCCACAATTTGCGGATATGGAAATGGTAGTCCACCAGCATCTCAAAATGGGCTTCTTGCGTGGGCTGGGCACTGTAATCCCGTGGTAACCGGCTAAATACCATCGCCACGATCATATCCAACACATTTTTCATTTGCATGGATGGCGTTTTGTCATTTTCTAAATCCACCAATTCGTTTTTTTCCGCTTGCGTGAGAAAAGGCTCTTGGAGATACAAATCCAGTAGATTGCCCAACCGTTTCTCCAAATCGTCCAATTTTAAGAGCAACATGTACTGATTTTGGTTTGATTGTCCAATTTTTGCTTGAAACGATTGGCGAAGTTTGGTTAAGGTATCAATTTCTTCACTTCTTGTTTGCTGGATTTTTGTCCAGGCATCCTGTTCTTGTTGTGCAAGTTTTTCAATTTCCAAAATAATTTCAAATTTCCAAGAAATTTCACGGGAACATTTGCGTAAACAGTCTTTGAGATAATTGACACTTTCCCATCGCGTTGGTGTGGAAACCAAATGCAAATATTCATAAAGATCCAGTCCACTGGTATGGAAATGGGTCGGGTAATCGATCAATGCAAAGAAATGGCTCGGAAATGCCGCTTGCAAGTTGTTTAGCATTTGCTGGTGGGTGCCGTAATGGGCATGGATACAAATTTCTTGTTCAAAAAGCACTTCGGTCATTTGGTCAAAATGGTCATGCAGTGTGGCCTTGACGGTCACGTAAAAGTCGAGCCGCTGTTGTTCCGTGTCCATAGGAATCGTAGATGCGCTGCCTGTCGTGTCGCTGCGGAAATGGAGATCGCGCAGCCGGGACAAGTTGACGATCAACACAGGGAAATCATCGGGTAAGTCGGGTACATCGGCTTCTTCCCACTCGTCTTCTTCTTCTTCTTCTTCTTCTGCTGCTGCTGTTGTGGTGATGACGCTAGAGCCAAGAGCCTTTTGGGCGCCAATGACGCGTGGCAACGCAGTCGCAGTCGCACTGCCAATCGTTGCTGTGAATGCTGCAGCAGGTGACGCGCTCCAGTCGCGGTCTTCCCACGACTCCTCTTCTTCCTCCTCTTCTTCCTCTGTCTTGCGCACAAGCACGGTACTGCTGCTTTGTGTAGCCATTGCGCTATGGTTGTGTGCGCTGTCGTCTTTTGCAGCGTCGTGGAGTGCGTGCGCTGCAGAGCTTTTCGCGAGGAAGAGCTGCTCGTGGTTGCGAGCAGCTCCAAGTGGTTTTTGCAGCATTGATACTGGCAATTGGAACGAGAACGACATGGATGGGTTGAGCACAACACGCGGCGCCATCCGCACACCGTCTGTGCGCTTGAGCAACTCCATCTTGGCCGCCATACTTGAACGTGGAGAGAGTCGCGCGCAAGCAAGAGACAGTGGCCTTTTTGCTGGTTGATTGGCTTCACACTCGTGATGGATGGCCTGTGGTCTTGAACCAAAAAAAAGGTCAACTTTCGAATCAAACGTTTGATTCAAATATGGCGTATATTTCCAAGTAAGTTAACGAATCTTATTCGTGATTCTCTTGTTCGCGAAGCCACGACCGCGTCTCCATGAGCGCCGTGCCCAGCAAATTTTGACCGTAGCACTGGTCACGGACATCTGCACTGACATCTCCTTCCTCAAGGAACTGTTTGTTCTCATACAGCATCGTCTGCACGCGTGAGACGCTGAGTCCAATGCCCCAGATAGCATCACTGTGAGAGGCCTCGTACAGCGCCTTGTCCCCCGTAGCCAACAGTTTCTCTTTGATTTCAGAGTTTGATGCAAACTTGAGCTTGAGCGCTTCCACCATCTTGTCAAACCGCACTTCGGCCCACACCTCATCGTCATAGTTTTGCACTTGACGCCCAAGTTGCTTGGCTTCTGGTGGCGTCTTGGCCTTTAAAATAGCCAATGCGACTTCAGCATTCTCTGGATCAAACGTTTCTTGCTTTTGCTTCATGAAATACTGTTCGCTGGACTTGTAAGTGTCCCCATTTGCGTCCTGGAAGCGACACGGGTGGAAATTGCTCATGAAGCCAAACTGCGGATCGCGCTGTCCATAAAAGTAGATCGCTTTGTGGGTCTCAATGGACATGATGCTGATGTTTGACGTCTCTTATTCTCTCTCTTATTTCTTGTGTACGCCTGTGAGCTGCAGAATCGCCTGTGGAGCGGCAACTGGCAATTTGATGAGTGACATGAATCGATTGCTGCTTTTAAAGTGAATCCATTTGTTGGGAAGAGCTACGAACCATCACTCACCAAAAGCAACAAACACTCTTCCCGCCAAAAAAAAATAATCGAATCAATATGCACCTCAACAAAAATGATCACCACAGCCACAACACCATGGGCACTTTCGGTGCGGGTACCGTGAGCGCTGGCGCAGTGTGTGTGTGGCAATAGCCAAACGTGGCGCGATTCTGAGCGTCGTAGGATGTATACTGTTGCTGTACCCTTGGATTCCATGGCGCGTGTCATTTCTTCCGTTGCCGACGTTCGAAGAGCGGACGAATCGCCCGAGCTGTTCCGGTGGAGGAACTCCTCGTGCTCGTGAGTACCAGCTCTTTTTGGAACAAGAAAGGCGCGGGTTGGAGAGAGCAACGACAGGCGGCGCCATATTAATACTCGCACCGTCCGTGCGGCTGCCACAGTGGCGAGTCAGTCGCGCGAGTACGAAAGAGAAGTGGCCTGTTGGTTGGATGGCTGCCATGTGAACTTGCCAATCATTCACAAATTGGATTTATATATGTACCGTACTCCTAATTACAGTCGTCAGTGAATGAGGTTTGATCAACAATGACTAACTTTAATATTATTCCTGATTTTCTTGTTCGCGCAGCCACGAGCGCGTCTCCATCAGCGCCTTACCCAGCAAGTTTTGTCCGTAGCATTGCTTGCGCATGCGCTCACTGATATCTCCTTCTGCGACAAACTCTTTTTTCTCCGCCAGCATTTTCTGAATGCGTGAGACACTGAGCCCAATTCCCCAGATCTTATCGCGATGGGAGGCCTCGTACAGCGCCTTGTCCCCTGTGGCCAATAGCTTTTCCTTCAGTTCGTCACTTAATGTGAACTTGAGCTTGAGCGCGTCCACCATTTTTTCAAAGCGCACTTGTGCCCATACTTCATTGTCATAATTCTGCACTTTACGGCCGAGTCTCTTGGCCTCTGTGGGCGTCTTGGCCTTCAAGATGGCCAATGCGATTGTTTTATTCTCTGGCTCAAAGGTTTCTTGCTTTTGTTTCATGAAATACTGCTCGCTGGATTTGTAGCTGTTCCCTTTTGCATCCTGGAAGCTGCATGGATAGAAATTGCTCATAAAGCCCACGCGCGCATCGCGCTGTCCGTAAAAGTAGATGGCTTTGGTTGTCTCGACCGTCATGACCACGAGCTTGTTGTGTGCTGTGTTGCACGGGACAAAGAGCGTGCTGTATTGGTGAATTGATGAATGACACAATCGACTGTCCATCAGGAGCTTTGTGAAGCCAGTGTTGACCAACACTCACTGACCACTTGCCACCCGATACAAGAAGCAAGTGTACCCAACACTGTTGGGTTCCCTCCTTATTAGAAGCCCTCTTTCATTTTACTGCCTGCAAATAGTGACATGTATCTTGAGGAGACACCACCACCAAGCTTGGCTCGCTCGCTATCCACTATCTATCTCATGAAGCCAGCCACCACCACGAGGGTCTTTCGTCTGCTAGAAATAATACGTGTCCGTTGGGCAGCAGTTGCCGGGTAGTATTAATAACCACGGACCAACCGCTGAAACCACTGCCACCCTTTGGTGAGCGCCTTGCCAATATTTTAATATTGGAGAATTTGTGCAACAAAAGAGGACCACAAGGAGCCAAACCCACCCACACGTAACCCAAGACTCTAAAGTACCACACACTCTGGCAGGATGAAGCGACTCGCCGCGCTCCGCGTATGGGTCTGCCTCGTGACGACCGCTGCTGTGGCGCTGCGATGCACGCATGCCGCGGTCTGGGACTTCTTTCGCACGAAGAAAGGCGACGCGGCGTCGGTGATCAATCGACTTGGCAAATGCTGGGAACTGGACGCCTACGACCAGCCTAGATGTGCACGTTTCCCCATGTTGTACGCCTGCACCAACAAGGCCCATTTGCTCTTGAGCAACATCCATTCGACCGACGTCAAGTTCTTGCAGCAAGCGCCATTCGTGGACGCCAAACGGGCTGTCCAAGAGGCCGTGGGCTTCCTCAACACGTCGTCCTTGGCGCGCAAGTACTCGTGTGTGGATGGCGACGCAGTCAAACAGCTTCAGGACACGGAAGCCACAGCGTATGACTTGCCAGACGGGTGCCAGTGCCAACGGCTGGCGCTAGACGTAGGCGACGCCGACGAAGTGGCCATCACGACCAAGCGGTGCGCGAGATCCACGGGTGTCTACAACGCCACGACCTTTGCGAAAGTCTACGAGTTGCCGTTTGCGTACATGGGCTGCTTCGTCGGCAATGCCAGCGACCAGGCTGCATACGCCAACTGCACCACAGCCGTTCCATCAATGCGGTTCAATGGCGCCATGTTTGCACGCTGTGTCAATGACGCCGGGACGCCACTCGATGCCACGTCGGTGGACGATACGTACTACTACTGAAAAGCAATACTCTAATTGGTACCGGTGGTGGGAAAACACTTTTCGATATATTTTTGCATTTGAAATGATACACTTGTGAAATTCCTCATCACTATATTATTATGAATGGCTTCCTGGGTGGAAACCGTGCTCTTTTTATTTCGCTCCTCCTGGTTCGGTCTGCAGGATCACCGCGTCCAGTGCGACTGGTGGAGCGTCGATTGTGGCGGACGGAGAGACGCGATTCTTTGGGCAGTTCAGATCACAAGGACACCAGTTGTCCTGCTGCGCCGCGACGCGGAAGTAGGGCAAAAAATCCTCGGGCATCGTCATGAAGATGACAAGACACGCGGAAAACATACCACAATGGCCCACGAGACCGAGCAGCCAGGCGACGACACTGTGCCAAAGGAACGATTCGGTATCCAGCGGCTCGGCGCCCTCTGCATCGGCGAGAGTGTTCGAGTAGCAGTAGGCAAAAATGAAAAGCGCAAGTGTGACCACGGCGCGCGCGGCGATGGGCAGAATCTGGTAGCGGCACCCGTACGTGGCGACGTTGAGCGCTCTCCCAGCCGCGATATTGAACACGCCGCCGAGCACGGCGATCGTCACCTTGGCGATCTTGTCGTACTTGACCGACCCGAACAAGCACGCCGCCGACCCGTTGCCGGCATAGCCCATCGTGCCGTCGTGACACTTTGTGAAGACCCGTGCGTAGTTGCTGCACTTCTCGTTGTTGAAGTCGACCGTGCCCAGCAAGATCACAAAGGACGCTGGGATCGCGAGTGTGCTCACAAAGCCAACCAGTGTTCTGCCCAAGAAGATGACGCGTCGATGGTGTGGCGGGAACCTGACAGACGCCACCAGGAAAAGCTGAAGGAAACTGCTGGTCTTCAACGGGAAGTGTGTGCACAACCGACAGAATTTCGGGAGACTTCCATCGTCCTCCACAAAGCGAGCCACCATCATGAGAACGCCCTGAAGCCACTTGTCGCGAAGCCAGCCGCCGCGGACTTTTGGTAGATTTTCTGTGATCGGACATGGCGGGATGATGCATTTCTTGTACACTTCGACGACCACAACGAGCAGCAACGCAGCGCCAAGGTAGACGCCCCAGATGACCCCGTACTCGACCTTGTCGGTCACAAGCGCCACTTTGTCCGTGTACACCAGTGGCTGGACCATCATGATCTCGGAACACTGGAACGGCGAGCTGCAGTGGATTTCAACTTCGTCGCCTTGGAAAAGGCAGCTGGAACACGTGCAGCCGATCGCTGCCAGCTCATCGGTGGCGGTCCGGCAGCCCTCAAAGGCGGTCAAGTTCAGAGTCGACGGGCACCGAGGCAAGGATGACGAGAAAGGCAAAGCTGTGTACAATACCCCAGTGCACTGCACGGGCGATGAGCACGAGAACGTCCCCGTGACGTTGTCACATGAGCTGGCATCGCACATTTTGGGGACATCGCTACAAGTCGTGGGGAGGATCTCGAGCAACGACTTGCAGTCCGTCGTAGTGGCGGAGGCGGTGGCCAATGTCAGGGCCACGACCACCAGGGCATGGAGGACATGGGGACCTCGAGAGGCGGCGGCCTGCATGCATCGACGCATGGCTTTCGGACTGTCGGTCGAGAATGGGTTGTGGCAACGGACGCGCGCCCCAAGAAGCGACGGTCGCTGAAGGGCCGCTGTGCTATTTCTGAGGGATCATTCCATGGAGTTTTTTCTTTTATGTATTCCTGCCAAGAGTAATACCGGCATACTGAAACGGACGCACGTGCTGTATCCAACTGCATGTACGCACCAATTGCCTCCGTTGCAGCAGGTGACGGTGTCCCAGGAGTTTCAAATATTGTGCTTCAACATTATTCACAAGTGGATATCAGTTACGGCACTTGGCTGTCACGTTGGCAACGACAACAACTTGGGGTTTTTTCATGACACCATGTCCGACATAAAAGGGTCTCTGATAGCCAGTCACTCATGGACCAGTTTCTGCACCATCGTAAGTCACCCAAAGTCTTGTGGTTGTCAACAGCCCGACGCCTTTTGCAACCCACCAGCTGTTGGCAACACGCGCATGTGAATGAAACGGGGCCACTTGCAAATGGCCATTCGTCATTTTCATGCCTCTCAGCCACGTCTCCCCAACCACCACCAACAAAACTCTCCAATATGAAGTCATCCTATTGCTCGTCTCTCGCGGTGCTTGCGCTGGCTCTGCTGGTCACGCCATCGACTTCCTTTGACGGTGTGCCTTGTGACATGGGCAAGCTGCAGCCTGTATTAGACTCGGCCGATATGAAAAATTGCCGCGCGGTCGCGTACCTAGAAATCCCATCCACGTATTTCACAAGCACCGCGTCTTCGTTGGCCAAGGGCGACCGCGCCGTGTGCACGGAGGCTTCTTGTGGGCGTGCGGTCGCAGCGATCAAGGCGCTCAAATTGTCCGAGTGTCTGCTTGGCGAGACGGTTTGCAATGGGCCCTGCCGTGGCTCGGTCACCAGTTTGTACAGGGACTACCTGAACGTGGTGGATGCCTACTGTGGTGGCAAGCTCAACGACGGCAAAGTGGAAAAGACGCCCACGCCGACCACGACGACCACTGCGCCAGTGACCACTACGCCGCCAGTGACCACCCAGCCAGTGACCACTTCGCCAGTCACCACCGAGCCAGTGGCCACACCAACAACAACCGAGCCATCGCCAGAGACGCCAACAATGAGCGGCTCCACGGATACCGATACCGATACGGATATCGAAGCGGTCTCCACATCAGCCTCGCGCGACGACTCGGAGACGATCAAGGAGCCATCGGCACCGAAACCGACAGCCAAGACGCCAACGACGACGTCGGCTGCCCACCACCAAGTCTTCTCCTTGGCGGCGGCGGCGGCGGCTACCGTCACAGGGGTCGCTTGCCTCAGTGGTTAATAGAAAAACCAGCATATTGTACAAAAAAAAAAACCGGCCCAGACCAACAACGGTCACTTCAAACACCGTGATATTCATACTACTTGCTACCACTCCATACTAACTACTAGCTAGAGAAATGCATTCCAAACTGTTTTCTTTTTCTTTTTGCTTTTTTCTTGTTGTGGGCGACCTCCTCCATTTCCTCAGGTCCCCTCCTTTTCCCTCCCGTCCTTCCTTTCTTCCTTCTCTCTTCACGGGATCTCATGCGGTGGCGGCGCATCCGGCAACTCGGTTTGTTTCTTTCCACCATGTTCTTTGGCGTGCTTTTCCGCGATTCCAAACGGAGTCGTCTTCCACTGGGTTTCAAAAGTTTCTACATCGCCACTTCCAGCCTTGACGGTCTTGTCGTGTTTGCCTTGGTCTTTGTCCGACTTCTTGAGCCACGACGACTCGACGACTTGGTCGCCCATCTGACGACGGTGGACTGCTTTCAACACACCGGCCGAGTCTTCATAGCGGCGACGCACGCTTTCCACAGGCGCTCCTTGGTCATCTAACGTCGCACAGCACGAGTACGAGTAGGTGTTGTATGCGTACCCATCTTTGGTTTTTGTCGCTGGTGGCGTCGCCAAGTTTGCAGGCATTTGTGTTTCAAACTGACGCGCGCCAAGAGGCAAATCCACGAAAAAGTCTTGGTCCAACAGGGCCTCTTCCTCATCAGTGGGGATGTCCACTTGCATGGGCTCAGGCTGTTGTGGTGGCTCTTTCATCGTGGTGGTGGCTGCTGCTTGCTGGAGACGCTCTGGCTGTTGTTGTGGTGGTTGTTGCTCTTGTAGTTGCTGCTGTTGCTGACGACGGCCACGGCCACGTCCACTACGGCGAGACGCCTCGGGCATCAAGATGTACATGGTCGTGGTCGTTGGCAACGAGGAGGAAGAGGCCCCAGCGAATGGATCCAATGGGTTCAACAGGCCACCGCTGAAGAAATCTTCTTCATCCAGAATATCAGTGGCCCAACTGAGGGGCGACACCAAATCCCAGTCGGTCGTTCGGAACATTTTTTGTTTTGTTTTGTTTGGCTTGGTGCTTTAGTAAGTGGTGGTAGGTGGTTTGTGTTTGCTGTTGTTCTTGAGGTCCTTTTGGATTGTGTGGGTGTGGGTGGGTGTCTAGAGGGGAGGAGGAGAGAGAGAGGGAGGAGTTTTACTAACAACTGACAGTTGAGGAAGAGCCACTTCAACTGGCTGGTTACCAACCACTTCAACGTCAACTGCCTGGTTTTCGTTTTCGTCGACGCCTGTCGCAGGAGCTGATCCATCTCTGGCGCCTCGTCGCTGGTTTTCTCTTCTTCTGTACCAAAGCGCCTTCGTTGATCATCAACACCTACTGCACTACAATATTATTACGATCCATGAACCACACACCACACTACAGGATGCTTCTAGAACACACACATACACACACAGTAGAAATAGTTATTAGCATTA
>JAADWJ010000507.1:0-17134 GCA_023336165.1 Pythium monospermum
AACAAAACCAACAAAACCAACAAAAACAACAAAACCAACAAAACCAACAAAACCAACAAAACCAACAAAACCAACAAAACCAACAACAAAACTCACCGTTTGCACCAACATTTCATCCTTGTACACTTCACAGACGCCGCTTTCCAAAATGTAAAAGTTGTCGCCATCGTCTCCTTGCTTGATGATGGTCGTGTTGGGTTCAAATTCTTTTGGGAACATGGCGTCCAACACGATTTGGTGCTGTTTTTCATCAAGCGACTTGAACAAAATATTTTCTGCGACCATGCGCGTGATACGGTCGCGCTCTTCCGTCGACTTGGGGTGGACCACACGCTCAAACTGCTTGGCACTGTGGTGTTGTTGAGTTGTCAAGCCAGCAGATGCATCGTTAGAACACACGCTTTCTGGCCTGGTACTTTTTCAGCACCTACCTGGATGGGTCAATGGTTTCAGCAGAAACCGACGTTCTTCGTCCTTTTACGATCGGCCGTGGTGGCTCGGGCTTATCGCGGATCTCCCCCACGGCGTCACCATCTTCCTCGTCTTCGCTTTCCGATTCATCCGA
This sequence comes from Pythium monospermum, assembly GCA_023336165.1. Classification (NCBI taxonomy): domain Eukaryota; phylum Oomycota; class Peronosporomycetes; order Pythiales; family Pythiaceae; genus Pythium; species Pythium monospermum. Next base: position 566 of record JAADWJ010000507.1, read on the forward strand.
GTGGTGGTCTGTAGATAAAATACATGGAAAGAAAAAGTTAGAGGGCCCCAGGAATATCATCAACCCATATACAGGAAGAAACACGGGCAAACGCACTGGTGTGTGGGTGGTGGCCGTTTGCGGCTGCTGGGTCGATGTCTTTCGTGCCATTTGGAACGGCAAACGATTTTTTCTTTGGCTGCGCCTGGTCCGGGTAGTTGGACTGCAAATACTGGATAATGTGGCTGATCGGGTTCTCTGGCTTGGCGAGCAAAAGCGACTCGACGAGGTTAATGAAGAGCGTGTTGATGCCTTTCTTCTGCAGGTAATCCTGCAGCTCTTGCTGTACTCCTTCCGCGTCGGCCATGGTGATGGATGATGGATGCTAGTAGTGGGAGTTCCTCGTTTGACGATATACCTGTCTGTCTATGTGTCTGCGGAATGGATGGGATTGAAATGGAATGAAACCTGCCCTGTCGGTTGAAGGCTCGTTCCCGTTTTGTCGTTTTTTTCGTTTCTTTCCCCTCGCGCGCGCACTCACAAATTTGGAGTCGATGATCAAAAACTGGCGACTTCCCCCCTGTTGCTTCTGCTGCTGCTGCTGCTGCTGGTGTCGTGCACTTTTGAACCGCCACGGCGATCGAAGAAAAACAAACAAGGATAGCACACCGTTTTAGGGGGCGCTTAGATAGATATAGAGAGAGACCGCCAACCACTTTGAACCGCGCGACCCCTGCAGTTACACCAAGGATTTTTGTGTGTTGGATTGGTTCTTTCATTCGACGACGTTTCCGACAGGGGTATATTCCCGAAACTTTTCTGTAACAGACCCTTGGGAAATTCATGTTAAGGTCAAATACGAATCCATCAATTCATAAAAACATGGGTAAATAGCCTTATGGAATGACCTTCTTGAAACACATATATTTCCACCACTGTGATTCTTGATTACAAATTTACGAAGGATCTAAAGATAGTTTCTGTGCGCATGTGCACTTCGCAGCAGCAAAAGGATGGAAGTCTCTTCTCCAGATTTCGCGGACTGTACCCAACCTCAATACAGGCCCCACATGGCCAATAGTGTGGTCCACACTAGGCATACCGTCAGCCAACCAGCCAATCCAGCAAAGGCAACTTACCCAAAGTCTCAAGCGGCTTGACCAGCAATCTCATCATGGCGCCAACGGCAGGTGAGGTCGCCGTCTATCACCACGCTGGAGGACGATGCTACGCGTGACGAAGGAGATTCTAAACTGAACTTTGCCTGATTCTTAGGAACCCGCTTGCGTTTCCAGAAGGCCACCGCAAAGAAGCAGCAGCACGCGTACAAGCCCAAGAAAGTGCCATCGCTCAAGAACCGCATCCGTGCGCTGGATCGATTCCTGAAGCGAGGAGGCGTGAGTTCTTCCAGAATCTATTGCTTTTATGCGCTACGGCTTCGCTAATCTTTCTCTCCCTGGATCGAATTGGTATGCGCAGCAAATTGATGAGCAAACAAGAGCGGCCAAAACCAAAGAGCTCCAACAACTTCAGCAAGAGGTACGAATACGAATAAGAAAAGCTTTTTCTCTTCCACAACAGATCGATGCTGAACCAGGAACGAACCTTTTATGGATGGTATTATAGCAAAATGGAAAAGAGCGCGTTGAAGAAGAGAAGAAAATTGCCGAGAAGACCAAGAAGGTAAAGCGATTTTGGAATTCGAAACTCGAAGAGCTACACTCTCAGTTGTAGTGGCCATATTCCGGCACTTCCAAAGCAAGCAAGCATGGCCTCACAAACGATATTTTTGTATGTCCCCTTTCTATAGCCGCGATTCTTTGAGCGTGTGAAACTCATGCGCAAGCTCAAGAAGGCCAAGGCGCAAATGGACGAGGTAGGAACAAGACATAGGATTTTGCACGAGACCAAAACTCACCTGTTTTGTTTCCGTCCAGAATGATGACGAGCCAAAGTACAAGAAAGAATACGAAGCCGTCCAGCACGACTTGATGTACCTGTATTACTACCCGAAGGCCGACCAGTACCTCTCGCTGTTCCCATCCAAGCCCCACTCGGATGACGCGCTGAGCAAACAGAAAACACTTCGCGCCGCTGCGATTGCGCGTTTTGAAGATGAACAGCCTCTGGATGCCTTCCACAAATTCTGCACCACCGACGGAAGTGCCGCGCCAGCTGCGTCGGCGGTCGCTGTGTTGCAAGTCAAGAAACTATCCAAAGATGAAGAAAAAAAGAAAAGAAAAGCGCGCAGCAAAAAAGACAAAAGCTCGGATGGCCCGGAAAAGAAAAAAAAGAAAACAACCGACTCGCGTGTCTTGGCCGACGAAGACGACGAAGACAATTCAACGGGAAAGAACGACGCTTCGGCCAGTGGCGACGACGAGGAAGACGATTTTTTCTTGTCATAAAAATGAGTTTTTTGTTTTGTTTTTCGTTTATTTTTTCTATTTTGTTTTGTTTTTGTGTTTGCTTTGATACGATAATAATTCAAATTCCAATAGGTAGATCATCACAAGGCATTGCCACAATAAAAAAACAAGATTTAAGAAAATAAAGCATCTCAAAAAACTAAATACTCCAAAATAATACGACCAACAGCCAAAATGCACCAGGTAATACTCTTCGTCTGCGTCCACACACCCCGCATCATTCCATCCTCATTGGAATGTAGATATTGCGTTCTGTCCTCTCTCTCGCTTTGTGCCTCTCTCGCTTGGGTCAAGGACAACATGACGGCAAATTCCTGCACCGTTGAGAAGAGAAGCGACCCCACTGTGGCGAGCGGGCTCGTGCTAGATGAGGATGGACAACGCCGACGAGTTTTCCACTTCACTCAACCGTGTATCCGCGATCAGCTCGGCTTCATTGCGTGATGCAGCGGCCAATGCGTTCATATTGGTAAAACTGAACGACCGGAAAGCCTCGGTGATCTCAGGGTCTTCGCTTGGGCCGCTGTACATGCCACTTGGGAACTTGAGGTTGTTCTCACCATACTGCTGCTGCTGTGAGGACACCGACATGCCGCCATCTGTGGCGGCAAAGCTTGGATCTTGCTCGGTCTTGAAGCTGCTACTGGCAAACGATCTCCCATCGGGCGTCGAACACGAGCCTCTCCCAGCGGCCAACGCGCCAAGCGAATTCATCAATCGCTCGTCAGAGAGAGCGGAGGACGACGACTCTTCACCACCGCCTGGCAATTGGCCAAGCCCTCCAGTAGCGTCGTCTCCATCGACACCAACGACACCACCACCCGACTCGGACTGGTGGTCGGCCACCATATTGCTGTCCATGGATTGGGCATCCAAATCGAACTCTTCGTCGTCGATAAAAATGTCGGTCAAGTTGCGGTTGTTAAAGTAGCTCGTATCGTTTGGACCTTCCAGTGTGGGCACAAACGGTGGTGTCGAGTCCAGCAGTGTATCCCAATCAATGCCAGTGAAAAACGCATGCTTGCGAAGCCCATCCCAGCCAAGCCGCTTGGACGGATCGGCTTGCAGCAAGTTGTTGATGAGGTCGATGGCATCGGGGGACAGACACTTCTCTCCATCGGGCCACAAAATTTGACGTTCCAAGATATTGTTGAAAATCGCATCCACCGTTTCGTCGTTGAACGGAGGAAATCCAACCAACATCTCGTACAGGATGACACCAAGCGCCCAATAATCCACAGGTGGGCCATGCGGTTCCGCGAGGATGATCTCTGGGCTCAAGTAGTCTGGTGTGCCGCAGCGGCCATAGGTGTGTGAATACGCACGCTTCTTCTTTTTCCGCTCATTCGGTCGACTCGCGTTCAAGAGGTCAGCAAACTCCTCATCAAAATCCAATTGCTCGGGTGATTGTATCCGATCAGGCGTCGGCGCGACGACATCGTCCATTTCTACGGGTTTCGCGTCTTCTTCATTGCCGCCAAACATGCCGTCACCAGCTGGCTGCTCTGAATCCGAGTCGCTCATACTCACGCCTTCTTCCGATAACCCAAAATCAGTGAGCTAACATCCAAAACACAAACACATTGACGTCACCAAATCAGCACCAAATCAAAAACATAGTGGACACACAGAACCCGTCGGTCAAAAAAACGAGGATCTTACCTTGATGTGACCACTGGACGAAATCAGGATATTGTCTGGTTTGAGGTCCCTGTCATTTTATACAATTTCAGTGAGGTCTCCTGTTTGTATGTGGGGCAGTATCAGCTCACACAGCATCACCTTACCTGTGAACGCATCCTTTTAGATGTAAATGATTCAGGGCGAGCGCGACTTCGGCAATGTACACGCGCGCGACCTGTCAACGCATAGCGAATTGTTAGCATCGATTGACAAGGAGAACCGTCGGTGATGGGGATCCAATGTTTTGTATGTACCTGTTCTTCTAATTGAACGATACATTCCAGTAAAGACATAAAATCGCCGCCCGGGAGATATTCCATGACAAGAAACAAATTTCGTCTGTAGGGGCAATATCAAAAATCATTAGAAACGAAATTATTTTTCACACCCGCGTAGTAAGTGAGAGAAAGGGGAAAAACAAAACGCAGCCCACGTACTTTGTTTGGAAAGTCCAGAAGAGCTTGACAACGAATGGGCTCTCGACGGCGACCAGAATGTCTCGTTCCGTTTCTATGTGTTGAATCTATTCAAACCAACCACATTCGTCAGAAGTCCTGACCACATCTTTACAATATCGCCAGCCAAATACACACGGATGGCGCACCTGTTTCTTCCTCACGACGTGTTCTTTTGCCAGCACTTTGATGGCGTACTGGTCACCCGTCGTCTTTTTCCTTGCGAGGTACACTTTGCCAAAGGCACCTTTCGAAATCGGCTTGACAATCTGGAAATCTCGGATCGTGACGCGGCACGCGCTAGGACGCCGTATACTTGACAGCGGTGCCATCATCGCGCCATTTTCAGTTTCTTCCAGCGATTTGGTTCGTTGGAAAGGCGCGCGGCCGTCATTCGGTCCTTGCTGCAGCATCACTTTTTGCGTTTGCCTCATCTTGCTCATCTTGGCATGCACTAAATTGCGAATGCGGTGGCAGTATTTCATGCCTCTCTCGACCGCAAAGTTGACCGACTCGGGTGGTTCTTGTTGACGAATGCGGTCCAAAATCTTGATCAACCGCGAACATTGCGCAAAAGATTCCACTTGTGAGACATCACAACTCGAGGCTTGGATCGCGACGACGCGTAGCGCATTATAGAAATGCAACGCCTCTGGGTTGAAATAGGCGCGCATGGTATCCGACTCCAAGTTGGCCTTGATCGACATCGCCAGCCGCGACAGCGCGTTGTTGATTTGGTCGGCTTCTAATTCAAACCGACGCGACATGACACAGTAGTTGGTATGCTCGTCCAGACTCCATGCGTCGATCTTGGTCTCGCAGAGCTTGCACACGACAAGCGATTCTTCACAGCGCCTGAAACGGACGGTCAGCGGCCGCTGCGTGTACTGGAGCATATCGATGACCTCTTCCGGTAACAACTTGGTGACTTCTCGTCCATTGATGGCATCCACGATCAGACCGCGCGTGATGGACGCTCCGGGTGGAATCTGGAGAATGTTCTTGGACCATGAACCGTCTTGGACACTCTTGACCATGACTTGTCGTCGTGTATCGTTGATCACAAACTCGAGACCCAAGAACCCGTCGCCAAACTTGGCTTCAAAAGTATCGTTCCGTGACGGTGTGCCGCTATCGAGCTGGTCACTACCAGCGCCCAATTGGTTGAACGACAGAGGCTGCAGCATGCCCATCAAGTCGGTGCCTTCCACGGTCTTTTCCAGCTCAGTGAACGAATCACTGGATCCACGACTTCTCAACCGCAAGTGGTTCAACTCGAGTCGACCAAGTCGGCTTGCAAAGCCACCATGAGGCGATGCCGCCGCCAGAGAATACCGCACGCTGTCACTTCCACTAGGCCCGCTACCACTACCTCCGCTGCTGCTGCTGGTTGTGTTGCTGTTGCTGCTGCTGGTCGTGCTGTACGGAGGAATATTGAGACTGAATTGGCGCAGCAATTTCCGTGGCGCGATTTCTTGTTGAAGTTCTTCGGTGAGCAACTCCATGGCGCCGACCATGAAGCCACTCGCTTCGGTTGACATAGATATAGCAGCATCACGATGGGCTGTCGACGACGACGCCGCACCGAACGAGTCGGTTTCGCCACTCGTATTGCTGCTGCCACTCACTTCCAGTGCTTCTTCCAGTTCGTCGAATCCAGGCAACTCCGCCATCGCCACCAACTTTTGTTGTTCTTGTCGCGCTTGGCTGCCAAACGCGGTGGGCTTTATTTGTTTCTGTGGACTGCGATCTTGAAGCGCCGCGTGTGCTGTAGTACCAGTAGTCGCGGCCGTCTGTAAAATGGGCGATGTCGCCACGCCACTTCCGTCGCCACGCTCCAGTTTCTTGTGTGCGTGGGACGCGGTGGTGTCGACGTAGTCGCCAGACAGAGAGAACTGCCGTCGTTTGCGCGCGGACGGGCTCCTCGCGGCGCCAGTCGCACTCACAATCCTGTCTCTCTTCGCGCGTGGGCTATACGTCCACGACTGCTTGTCCACTCCCGCACTTCACACACTTGGCGTACCGCCGCCTTCGCTTTCCTTTTTCGCTTTCCTTTCGCCTTTGACTCGCGCTTCTTTGACTCACGCTGGAGAGTGTGGTCCAAAAAGTTGGTAAGGTTGTTGGATCTTATTTGATCTTTCCAACAAAAATGCCAACAAAGACAACAAACCAACAATGAAGCCAATAGAATGCACCGTACTGTAGTGTGTACCAACGCAAACAAGGCTTCGCAGCGCTTCGAGCGTTTACAGTACCGGTACCTCCTGAGTCCTTTTGCTTGGGAATGAATCCAGCCAGACAGATTGCCAGGATAGGTGGCGTAGCTCTCCTGCTTTATTTTCCTTTGTTTTCCTCTCTTTCTGCGCGTTCCTCCCCTTTGATGGGCACGCAGTCAGTCAGAAGGCAGCAGATGCAAAAATGTTTTTATCCACGCGCCCCCTCGACCTCGAAGTGCGCGCGCACTGGTTCTTTTGGGTGGAGGTGCTTTTTTGTGGGGTTTATTTCGCTTTCTTCTTCCCAAAGTTGACGTTTCGCTTTGTGGCCCTTTTTTGTCTCAAATATGCCAAATGATAGGAGTTTTTTTGGCGGATATTTGTGGATTTTGTTTCGATTTTGTCGAAAATCCAAGATCTGTAGAATCTTTTTGTGACAAGTTTTTGTCATCAAGAATGGTTTTATGAAGGATAGAACAAAGAAGCTCCACCCGGCCAGGAGTCCTCCTGTCCCTTCAACAGTGAAGGCTGCCGTTCTGTACCCTCGAAGTACCGTACACTGTACCGTCCAGAGGTACAGTAGGTCCATACCGTACCGGACGGACAGACCTCGTCCATACCGTACTGGACAGACCAGACAATGATACAGCATCATAAACTGGTGAGGCACTCATCGTCACGGTACCATACTGTACCATGGCCTGTGGAAAACGATGGAAGACCAGGAGGACTGAGATCCGCTTTGGAATCCCCACCTCGCTGATACTGTTGCTCAGTCACTGAGCAACAGTGGGCATCTGCAAGTTGCAGACTGCAACATGGATAGTGCACAAGTTTTAAGTGCTGGTTTCTGGATCACTGAATTCATCAACAAACGGATAGCCTGTAAGTGTAGAGGGCTGAGGTTGCAGGCCCAAAGCACCAGCAAGTTTCGTCATTCCTTCACACAACCATGTCAACCCACAGAGCCACAAAAAAAACTCGAGTGACTCTTGGAAATTGGAGCAGCCAAGAAATAGTTTTGGATCGCAGCCATGTGCTTCGCTTTTTCCACCAATCAAAACACATCGAACGTTTTGTCAAAACGATACAGGATGCGGTTTATCCAGCAACATTCCGAATCGAATCTGACGCGTATTTTTATGTATCCTCCTCCATCATGGAGGGGGATGCCTTCGCGTTGTCTTGGCTGTCCGCAGCTGACTCAGCTGAGGTCTCCGCCTGCGTGGGTCGAAGCCATTCGGTTGGTTGTGGTGGCTCCCCGCCTTGTTGCTTGCCCTCTCCGTCTGCTTTCCATCGTTTGAGATCTTTGGCCTTCGTCTTCGCACACGAGAATTATGACGTGTACTGTATTGTCGCAAATACGGCGCTGTTGCTGGATAGACAGCGTCCCACGCCGTCCAGCAATCCACTGATTTCGTCCACTTGGCCCACACAGCAGATTCCACGTTGGATTCCATAGGTCGTCCACCGATGTGTGGGTTGAGCCTCTTTCAAGAGGCTCAACACGAACTTTAAATGTTGGTGTTCCGTTCTCCGGGAGAGTTGCTGGAATGGTAAAGTACCAAGAGCTCATAAAGGGCCTTAGAGTAGTCTCAGGCTGCGAAGAAGCACAACATGAGACCACGGAAAACATGATTGGCCTTGTGGCTTGCGTATTATCGAAGAGCTCCAGTGTATTAACGTTAGTGTTCCTCTACATCCAGTAAGTACGGACCTCAGACTGGGATCTTTTTATTCGTCCTTGTTCACGCGTAAAATCCAATCAACGGCTTGCTGGAAGTCGGTGGCGACAAACGAGGGCGTGATACCTGCCAAGCGAAGAACGATCTGTGAGCTGCCCGTTTATCTCCAAACTCCCAATTCCACCGCAATTGATGTGTACCGTGTGCATCTTCATCACCAGCGCGGTATTTACCCGTGCGCACGAGGATGCCATGCATGCCAATGGCGAGAGCTCCGCCGACATCTTGCTGGACGTCGTCACCGATCATGACGGCCTCCTGCGCGCTCACACCTCTGCAAAAGCAGCAGTCGTTTCGTGTCAGCAATTCTTTCTTCTCCTGCAACGGCCTCGCGTACGATACCATACAGCTCATTCAACGCCTGCTCAAAGAAGCTTGGCGATGGCTTCCTGTGCCATTGCAAAATGTACATAAAAGAAGAAGAAGAGGTGAGTGGAGGGAACCACACCACACACCCGTTCCCAAAAAAGAGTAAGCAATCCACTCGTGCCCGATAACTGTCGCTTGAGTCTTTGCTGCGTATTCCAGCGCCTTCACAAAAGCACCTGGACCAAGGTTGAGTCCGTCTTTGACCGCGAAGTAGCGACCTTCGTGGAGCGCAATCAACGCGCCGCCGTTGATCAGGATTTGGAAGGCCTCGTTCAGCTGTTGAGAACAGAAACAAGAAAAAAAAAAGAAGTCAGATTTGTTTTTGGGATCAGAGGGGCGGAAGATTCTCGCCTGGGCGCTCTGCCACGAAGCCATTCATTCATAGCAAACTGACGGACGCACTTTTTCATAGTGGAAATGCGACGGCGCGAGACCAATCACGACAGCGTTGGGGTCCTCGCGCGGTAGGCCGTCAAATTCAACTTCCAGCGACGGATCCACGAGCAGCAGCGGCCGCAACCCACGTTTCTCGAGCAGCGCACGCGCGATACTGCCCGATGTGAGCAAGCTATTTGGCTGAATAGAGGTCAACCCGATGCGGTGTAATTCTTGAAGCTGGTGACACCACGAGAGTCCTCCATCAGCAGACACAATCAATACAGTTCATATCCGCGTCGAATATTACAGCGCACCAAGTCGTGGCGGGATTTCTTCGTGGTGTTTGTTACTGTGTGTCGCAAAAGAGGCGCAAAATGATACAAGAGACGATCTTCCGTCAGCAATCGTCTCGGAACCTTCCTGGTGATACTGTATTCACCCCGGATATCATCCAGGCATTTCCATGGAACCCACGCGCTAAAAATGGAAAATAAATAAATAAATCATTTCAACACAGTACCGAAGCGCACACCAATCGACGTGTTTTGCAGTAACCGTTCCAGCGCTTCGATGGAACCCGGCACAACGGTATCTTCAATATGCAGCGTCCCTTCTCCAAGCAGAGAACCCAGAGTCAGCGAATATCGGTACCAGTACCGGTACAGTGCATAGAGCCGGCGCCTTGCGTGTGCGTGTTGCGATGACTGCGCTTGGCGCCATGTTCTTGTTTGTTGTTGTTCTCATTTCGACCACGCACCGCTGAGATCGATCAAGACGGCGCGGATTCTTCCCATTTTCAAAACAAGAAAAGCTTGGAATCGTTTTTTTTGTCGTATTTCAAGAAATAACCAAAATGCAAGTGGGTTTGCTTGTTAATTACAAAAAATAGACCCGTACTGATGTTTTACCTCGAGATGTTGAAGTGCCTGCAAGAGAGAGATCGAACGTCAGAAAGACGGACGAGCGATTTCCAACTCGTTCACAAGTTGGGCGATCGATCTGGGAAAGGGAACGACGCCTGTGACAGATATCACACAGCATCAATTTGCCCACTGTACCATGGGAAAGAGGGCGACTTCCATCACGGCGCGAGGTCCAAGCACCCTTTCAATGCACAGGTACCGGTTCTGGCACCATACGTATAACTGGTATATATTTATGCGAGCGGGACTGTACAGGTATCCCAACATGACGATTCTACATGCAGTGTAGCCAACAATTTGTTGGACCCATGTACCCAGGATCAGTGATATCCCAACACAGTGATTATTTTCTGCGTTTACACCGTGTTTTGGAAGATATTCCTAAATTGTGCCGTGTTTCGGTCACCTGCATGCCAATTGTTCTCCAAGGAGAGTCGGTCGCGCTCCCAACAAAACCCATCAAAGCGGACAAAACCATCAAAATCATTGGCAAGTCTAACCTGTGTTGGTTGCAACACCAACAGAATTTGTTGGCAGCAGGTCCGTGACGGTGGCATTCCGAGCCTTGCACCACGTCTATCATTGGTCCACCCACCCACCCCCACACTCACACTTCACCAAGAGTTGGCGTTGTGACCAACAAAACCCAAGAAAAAAGCCAACAAATTTCCAACAACTCCATCCAACCATGCCCGCCAGCAAGAAGCGCATCCAGCGCGGCGCCGGCAGCGCCATGCCGGCGCAGCAAGTTCCCGCAGCGCTTCGCGAGTGGGTCCACATCTGGCACGGCGTCCAAGTGCGGCCGCAAGCCACCACATGCGTCTCTTCTACCAGTAGCGCAAGCGCCACACCACCAACAACAACACCACCAACACCAACAATCTTCCACGCTGGCTCGCGCATGGAAGAGCTTTCTTTTTGGCACCAATTTGTGCGGCTCCCATCCAATGCGCTATTCAGCACGTCGCTCCACACGATTGCCAACCCACGCAGGCGGTACAAAGATTTCTTGTACGTGCTCTTGAACATGCGCTGGCCCATGCTCATGAGCGTGTTGCTGTTTTTGTTCATCATGACCATCGTGGCGTTTGCGGTCATTGTGTTTGCTTTCTGTGGCGACCCGGATTCGCTTCTCAAGAGCTTCAATTTGAGTTACCAGACCTTCAGCACCATTGGCTTTGGCATCGTGTACCCCGCCACGACTTGCAGCAACATAGTCATGGTCATTGAATCGTTTGCCTCAATGCTGGTCACTTCGGCGATCACGGGTCTTGTTTTCGCAAAATTTGCGAAACCGAAAGCCAAAATTGCGTTTAGTAAAGTGTGCGTCGTGCAACCGTACGGGAAAAAATACTTGGCACTGGTTGTGCGGGTCGCAAATGCCACGCAATCCAAAGATGTGACCCACGATGTGATCATGGAATCCAATTTTAAGCTCAATTTATTACGCATTGAAACGCGAACTGACAAGACCAAGGCCAGCAGAACCAATGGCAATAGCAATGCCAGGGCCACAAGACCCAGTGGCGTACCACCACAACAGCAACAGCAACAACCACAGCAAGACCAGCCAGACGATGGCGACAGCAACAGTGTGTTGTGTTCGTATTTCTTGAAGCTGTTGCAAAACAATTTCATTACGTTTCGTATGGGCATCGCCGTGGTCCATGTGATCGATGAAGCGAGTCCATTGTTTGGGCTCACTGAACAAGAAATTTGTGGGTCGGATATGATTTTAGAGGTTTCCATGTCCGGAGTGGACTCAACTTTACAGGATACGGTCTCGGAGAGGTTCACGTACACAGCGGAGGACTTTAAGTGGGGGTTCCGCTTTGCCGAATTGCTCGAGTTTGAGGAACATAACGCACAAGTGGTCATGGATTTTGCCAAGCTCAGTGAGGTGGTACGCACGCCCATTGATGACGCGCTGTACGTGCATCAGTCCAAAGAAGTGGTGACGACCAGTGGGCCGCCACAGCGACAACGGCGACCAACAAAAACAGCGCCCATGACGTCCAAGCCACCACCAAATGGAAGACCCCAGGAGAAGGCGGCGATGACAAAGACTCGAGCGAAATCTTGCCAGTCGACTGATGAGGACGCTAGTACAGACGCGACACGAGGCAGCCACGAGAGTAGTGACACAAGCCCACCGTCACAGTCCACGGAAATGGAAATGAACACGCCGCCGTTTTTTGGTCGCCATGGGACAGGTGACTCGTTATCGCCTGATGATTTACCAGAGACCATGCTCCGTGTGGATCGTCCTCTGATTGCCACGGCCACGGCCAGCATGGGTGATGGAGACAGGCTGACCCACTCGACAAGTGGTGGAGGAGGAGGTGGTGGCAGTGGGATCGTGACGTCTCCTCGTCCTAAAAAGTTCAGTTTGGATATGGAACCGCTTTTTGAACCGCTCTTGCAAACGTCGGTGGGTACGCAACGGCTTTCCCATGGCGAGCACCATGAAAGCATGGCGACCATGTTGCTTCGCACAGGACGGCTCCACTCTGGATCCATAGGTGGTGGTGGTGGTGGTGGTGGTGATACGTCAACCGCTGCTGCTGCTGGAGAGGACTGTGGTCAGTCTCTGGGTGATTGTGGTCTGCCCGAACAGCAGCGGCAACGGCTTCAAGATGAACTCACCGGTGATATTCGACTCGATATGGACGACTCAGTCTCCTCTTTGTCCTCCTCCGAGGAAGAGGAAAATGACGATGACAATCCAGAAGAGGAGGACGAAAATGCCATTGAAAAACGCCGTCGGCTATGGCGCACACGGTCCAATATCGCCCACCAGTCGGCGGTCTCCATCGATGTCCAAGATACGCCACGGTTTCTCAAAATCTCTCCGATCAATATCCCAAAATCGTACGATTTCATGATGCTCTACAACAATGCGTTGTACCAAAAATGGCCCAAAATCATTGTGGTTTTCATTGTCGCATTTCTTGTGATCAATGGGTTTTTTGCACTGCTGTACACTTTGAGAAGCCAAGATCTGGTCGTGTACCCGGATATCCAGTTGCAAAGCTACGAGTTGTCGTTTTTCATGAGCGTCCACACACTTGCGACCATTGGGTACGGGTCCATTTCCCCCGACCCTGGCTCCATCTATATGAATTTGTGGGTCTTTGTCGAGGCCTCGCTGGGCATCATCGTCACGACCATCATCACGGGCATCGCGTGGTCCAAATTTGCAAGGCCACGCGCGCATATCCATTTCTCTTCACGCATCCTTGTCACGTCCATTTATGGGCGAAGGTGCTTGGTGTTTCGTGCTGCGAATACAAGGCACAGTGGCGATGTCCATGAAAACTTTTTCCGGATCGGTGTGATTCTCACCAATCGTAAAACGGGGTTACGCCAATTGTACGATGTGCCATTAGTGACTTGTGAATGGCCATCGATCAAATTACCAGCGACGTTGATCCATATCATTGATGAATCGTCTCCGTTTTTTAAATTCCATTCACTGGAAACACTTTTAGAATCACGCGTTTCGGTGATTGTGCTTTTAACGGGGCTGGATACCACGTTTTCCGAAAATGTGTACGCACGGAAAATGTATTTTTGGGATGATTTTGCCTGGAATATGAAATTTGCCGATTTTGCCGTGCTCACGCGGGACCACGTGGAAGTGGATTTTACCAAATTTGATCAGCTTCTGGATGCCGATGCGTGTTACGTTCCTCCGACTGCGGTGATCCCAGAAGAGGAAGAAGGTGAAAATGAGGATGATGGTGATGAGGACAAGGAAGGGCCGCAAGTTGCATATGTGTGAGAACCAGGAACACACAACATGGAGGCGAAAAAACAAGTCTAAATGACGTTTTTTGTATTTTTAGGATAAACATGTATTTTTATGATCGCGGGCCAAACACCAATCGATTTTTTTTTTTGTCTCCTCATTGTTTTGAGTTGTTTGTGGGGAAAAAAACAAAACAGGGGCACTGGACTGCGACTTGACTCGGTGGTACTGTGTTACCGACCAGTATTTACCAGCGACGACCACCGCCGCCACGGCCACCGCCACCTCCACGACCGTACATGCTGCCGCCACCGCCACCGCCAAAGCGGCCGACCATATCTTCCAACTCGCGTGGCACGACTTGGTCAGCTTCTTTCAAGATCTTGACCAATGGGCCAGCGAGACGCGAGTTTTCCTTGGTGAAAAATGAAATGGCATTGCCCTTGGTGCCGGCACGCGCGGTACGACCAATACGATGGATGTAATCTTCAATATTCTTGGGCATATCGAAATTGATCACGTAACGGATATCTTTGATATCCAACCCACGCGAGGCGACATCCGTCGCGACCAAGATTTGCGTGCGGCCTTCTTTGAATTCTTTCAAAGTCCAATCGCGTTCTTCTTGAGACTTGTTACCGTGGATGGCCTTGCACCCGTACCGGGTCGTGCGCAGGTTGCGGCTCAATTCATCAGCACCACGCTTGGTCTCACAGAAAATGATGATACGGCCACCTTCGTAGATTTCCTTCATGTGGTTCGTGAGCGCCGTGTACTTGGAGTAATCGTCCATGACTTCCACGACTTGGTTGATCATCTTGTTGGCGGTCAACTCGAGCGATCCGACCGTGACTTGGATCAAGTCGGTCAAGAAATCGTGGGCAAGCGACACGACTTCTTTTGGCCATGTCGCCGACCACATGAGCGTCTGACGATCCGGACGAATTTGGCTCACAATCTTGCGAAGCTGCGGCTCAAAACCCATGTCCAACATGCGATCGGCTTCATCCAGCACGAGGTACGTGACGCGGCGCAAGTTGGTCTTGCCCATGCCGAGCATATCAATCATACGGCCAGGCGTACAAATACAAATCTCGACACCACGACGCAAATCGTTGATTTGAGGTCCCTTTGGCACACCACCGTAGATGCACGTGTTCTTGATCTTGGAACTGGAGCCAAACTTGTTGCATTCTTGTTGGATTTGGACGGCCAGTTCACGCGTCGGCGCGATGATCAACACGATCGGGCCATCGCCTGGTTGCAAGTACGGCTATATAACAACAACAAACAACACAAAAGAGTCAGCATAGATGTACTACCACTACGGCGAGGAAGACTTGGAAAGAGAAGACCAAAAATGGGAAGCGTAAAACGGACGTGTGCGAGTGTTGTGACTTGCGAGAGCGAGAGAGCGAGAGAGACAGCGGTGGCGGTGGAAACACCACCACCATCGTCATCCCCAAAGGCGAGCCTTGCGTACTGTTTGGTGTGTGCGTGCATGCATGGATTGCCCACGTATACACGACACACACTCATTGTATACACATCGAGACAGAGACATCGAGACACAGTGGTGGGAGGGGGAATGACCCACCCACACCCTGTCTTCTTTTTGCTTTGTCTCGCCGCCTTTTTTGCGTGATGATGTTCGTACGTTTGCGATCACCATCTTCACTCACTCCAACCGTAATCTTCGCCAGTATGGCGACACAAGCCATCCAAACGACGAAGATCCCTCTCTCTCACACCTATCAACCAACCACACACGCAACCACTGGACACAACCAAGTGGAACGACACACAGTAGACTCGCTAGAGTCCGCCCGCCTGGTCGTCGCCCATGTTGTTCGACCATTTGATTTGTACGTGGCTGTTGTGTCGACACAACGTAGACGCCCCATCCTTCTTTCTTTTCTCTCAAAGATCCAGAAATCCAGAAGAAAAGAGAAGAAAACAAAACAAAAATAAAATCACGCGCAACAAACCTGTGCGTTGATATGCACGATCGCCGGCAGCAAGAACGCCAGCGTCTTGCCCGACCCCGTAGCGGAGATGCCGACCATATCACGACCCGAAAGCGCCATCGGCCAGCCTTGGCACTGGATCGGCGTGGGCTTGGCAAAGCCTAACCGCGTGACTTCTTCCAGCACGTACTCTGGGAACGAGGCCTCTTCAAACGTTTGCACACACTTTGGCACGTTCTTGCCAAAGACTTGGATATCTTGTTCGCGCTTCCACTGCTCGTATTCTTGCTCGGTGCGGCGTCCGACATCCGGGTGTTCATAGTAAAAGTTCTTCTCGAAGACAGGCAGTTTGGCCAAATCCCACTGGATGTTGGTGTCCAAGTTGGCGCCAAGCGCACCGGCGCCACTGCCACCAAAGCCACCGCCACCTCCTCCGCCGTAGCCACCGCCACCACCTCCGCCGTACCCACCACCACCGCCACCGCCGTACCCACCACCACCGCCGAAACGGTCGGAAGAGCCTCCGCCGTATCCGCCGCCACCGCCACGGGAGGACGATCCACCGTAGTCACGACGCGAGGACGAGTCAGCGTGGCGGTCGTTCCAGCTTCCGCCGCTGCCGCTGCCGTATCCACCACTGCTGCTTGAGTACATGTTTCCTTTGAGTGGGGGGGGGG
>JAADWJ010000508.1:0-17124 GCA_023336165.1 Pythium monospermum
AATCACATGGATGATCGGCTGTTGGCCAGCCAATCCAAAGGCACACGCGCGGTGCACCAAAAAATACAGCCAAAAACAAATGCGGTGGCGGTGTTGGCCACCCTGAGATCGCAACCGTCCGTTCCAGTGATAAATGGCCGAGTTCGATGCGCGGCGTGGACACAAATCTGGAGCTTTGCTGTCTTGGTCTTGGTCTTGTTCGTCACTGCGCTGCTTCGTTTGATCGCGCCCCACATCCACAAGATCTTGGTTGACTCTTTGGCGCTCGTGCGTGAGCGTTTGGGAGCACACATCTCGCTCGAGTCGAGTATGGCCACCCAACCAACGCGTCTGTTGTGATCGTTCACTTGTCCCCGCCATTGTTTTCTTTTCACGGTGCTCGCCAAATGCACAGCCAATCGCCTTGAGTATGCAGATTGATGCCATGCCCCTCCCCACGACGATTTCATACTTCTACCCCCTCTCCTCTCCTCCCGCCCTGCTGTTCTGCGGATGTCCTTGTATCAAAGAAGGTTGCTTGTGTGAGTTTGTGTGTGCGTGTTCTATTGCGTTTTCTTCCTTTCGGTATCGGCAGACGCGCCGGACAGAAAGAATCGTCGCCGTCGTCCCCACCTGTGAGCGCAGGGCTGGCCCGAAACCGCCAGAAGTGGCCGTCAGTGATCTCCAACACTCATAGCGGATAGCTCTCTGTCTCTCGGCTGTCGTCTTGAATGGTTTCCTGTGCAGAAAGATGCCTGGATGTCCAATGACCCAACGGCCCAATGGCCAGCAGCGGTGACTGCATGGGAACGAGACCTGCGATCCGTACCGGTACTGGATTCTCGTAGCTTGGTAAATAGAAAGAGCAAGCGCACGCGAGCTCCTGATTGACACAACGCACGACCTTGGCCGACCGTTTTCTCAATCAAAAACTCGAATTGGTACCGGATTGCTGTCGCGAAGCTGCTGTCGCACTGTAACCAAGAACACCATGACATAAATGACTTGCTTGGTTCACCAGCTAGAAAATGTCACGGCTCTCGACACAGCACTGAATCGCTCGCACGTGAACAGCTTGGTGACGACGAAGCCAGTGCCGACTTGAGCCGCGCTGCCATCCCACTCACCAGCTTCCTTGATTCTCGCGTTCGTCCGCGCCTTTCTCAGCGCGACGCTCTCGTTCTTCACTTGAACCAAGGGATCTGAATTCATGGGCAAACCGCAGCGCCACGAACTGCACACAAGAAAAAAAGAAATAGGGCCGCCACCGTGTGAGAGCCCATCGTGGAATATTTGCCGGTCTTTCCAACACTTTGTGAGCCTTGTTTTCTGTCGCTTTTGCACTCAGCTGTGGTGAAACTCTGAGGCCGTTGTTTCCAGCATGATTGCGAAGTTATCACGACCTTGTGGTGCTGGCGTTGCACTTTGGCATTTTGACCATTTGCCACGGGTGTGGAGCACTCACCGGTCAGCCCAACTCGAGGATGGCAACGTCGTCCAGTGCCGACATGAGCGACGCGCGCGGCATGCCGACGACCAGTTTCATCGATTCCCGTGTGAGCTGGCCTTGCACCATTTCGTGGCCCAACACGGTCGCCTTGTCACGTTTTTGCTGGTACCCAAGCCCACGCACGCTGATCGACGGAGACGAACAAGTGGTGGAGGCTGCACCAGACAAAGTGGAGTGCTGTCTCAGTCCGCGTCTTGAGATCCAACGTGAACAAACATTCCAATGCCTCACCAAGTGTGAGAGCCCATGAGCCACGGGCCACCCCGCTGACAAAACAAAATGAAAAGACGGCCCTTTGGACGTTGCTGCCATCGGCATTTTGCAGCTTTGATCGATTATTTTCCATTTCTTTCTCAGTTCATCTTGGCCAACTTGAGCAGCTGGACGCTTTCGCTTGAGCCAAGAAAATCCGAACACAACACACAGAGCGCCACTGATTGCATGGAAGAAACGACGTCAGCCTCTCTTTTTGCTTGTTTTTTTCAGACTTGCAGGCGATTTTCATCTTGATCTTGGGCATCGTCGCGCTCACGATTGGTGCAGCGTTCTATTTGTTTGTGTTTTGTTGGGCGACTATTGCGAGGTATGCAAATCTGTATCGGAGCGCATAATCAGGCTGCAAGACACCGAGTACAAGTACGCGACACGTGACGAGGCCATGATAAATCAAGCAATCCATGACTCTTACCAGCGTAGCATGGACAATAGATTCACTTGCCGATTGTTGTCACACCGTGCACATTTCAATGCCGGTATTTTGTGTGGTGCGGTGCGCACGTCCTCATGCGAGCACCACGGCTCATATGGAACATAGTGGCTATTTCTTGCTCCGCGCTGGTCATTGCCGCAAGTTGCATGAGGCCATCATTGACCATGATCGCCAGTGGCAGCTTAATCCTTCCACAAGCGTCGTACTTCGTACAAGTATACAGTACTGTGTGGACGAGCAAACATCGATCAGCAACATGTGCTGTCAAAGAGAGTTTGTTGCTGTGCATGCATGGGAAGATACTGTTATAAGGACACGTGAGAATTTGACACGGCAGCCATACTAGTACAAAGTGCGACTCGTTGACCCAGCTCAGACGCACTTCGCCGATGTACCATGATCTTCCAACACAAGATCCTCATGATGATGCGTTGGCGGATATGGATCTTGGAATCCGGCGATGAAAAATAAATGGATCCGAGTCAGAGAGCCAAACCAGACGGGTGCCAAGATACCGAAATCAGATTTCGTTCTTTGGACGATGATGGGTAATCATGAAACCCGTTCAAAACTTACACAACCCGTTTAACATACAAATCAACTGTTTCGGCTGATCATTCTGACAGTAAAACCCACCCGCAACTGTTCGACCCACACCGTTTCGTGGGTGCACCCATCTTGATTCAATGAAACTTGATAGACTTTCCATGGGTGTTGAGCGCTGGACGGTCGGGATGGTCAGACTGCAGCATTGTGTGGCGGGGTCATTCTCAAGATCATCGTCAACATTGTGGTGTGTACTACTCTAGTACTTTACTTTCGTACATGGTCTGCTACAGTCTGCTGGATGAACGGCCGTGCTCAGCGCAGGCAGCCAACACCGTTCTGAGAACGGATGCCAAGCGAGATCTTTAGAAGTGTCAAGAATCAAGATCTTGGCTCAATTTGGTCGCCAAGACACGGAACTGTGCACCGATGGCCTTGCAAGTTGCAAGCACCCCACGTCTGCTTGACACTGCACTCTTCTGTGTCTTTGCCAAGTTGCGACGCCTGGTTTTCAGTGCCGCTGTGCCTCTCAACACTCCACCCACCGACCCGCGTTGGATAGAGCGAACTTCCATGCGCGCTGTTGCACTGGAAGCTCACTTTCGAATTCGCCATCAAGTCCAACCAAGCCTCCAACAACAGCCATGAAGGTTCTCCAGTCTCTCCTCCTCGTCGCCGCGGCGCTTGTCAGCGCGTCCGTCGCAGCGGAGCAATACTCACCAAAGCAGCTCTTCCACGTGACGGCGCCAAAGGGTGTCTTTGATGCGACGCTCCCAAAATTCAACGGCGAGCTTGATATCTGGCGCATGGACAAGGTGGCCGGTGGCAAGGTCAAGGCCGAGATCTACGCCACCGACGCCGAAGTTGGCCTCTTCCAGAACAAGCACAACGGCAAGTACGAGTTCTTTGCCAATGAAACGCTCATTGAGCGGGATCCAGTGAACACGGCGGAACTTCTCCAGTCGCGGGCAACCATTCGTGCGACTTGTGCGACGACCTCGCGCCGCTACCTGGAGCAAACGGCGACCACCAAGTACGTCGACAATGCGTTCTTTGACTGCTTCCGCCAGGCCAGCGAAATCTACGCGTTCTTTGACCAACTGGTCGCCGAGAACCCGACGATCTTCTCCAAGGTCACCAAGGTCACGACGACGTACCAAGGCCGCACCGTGCCTGGCTACAAGATCTCGACCGGCACTGGCCGCAAGCCACTCTACACGCAAGGCCTGATCCACGCGCGCGAGTGGGTCGCGGGCAGCTCCACGTTCTACACCATGGCTGCGATGCTCGACGGACTTCGTGCCAACGACTCGGCGATCGTCAACATCTTCAAGACCTACGAATGGCACTTTGTACCAGTGCTCAACTTGGATGGCTACTTGTACACATGGAGCACGACGCGACTGTGGCGTAAGAACCGCCGCTTGATCAGCGGCTCCACGTACGGTGTCGACTTGAACCGCAACTACGGCCCAACGTCTTTCTTCGGCAAGGCTGGCGATGGCCCCACGGCCGAGACCTACCCTGGCACAGCTGTGCTAAGTGAGCCAGAGACCGCTGGATCGTGGGCGTACATCAAGAGTCTCGGTATCTACGGCGCGATCGATATGCACTCGTACGCTGGTCTGATCCTACGTGCTTACGGTAACCAGCAAGGCACCCCGCCAGCTCCGTACGGCCCTAAGCTCAAGGTACTTGGCGACGCGATGACTGTCGCCGCTGGCAGCAGCTACAAGAGCCAGACCAGTGCGCAGTTGTACGTCGCGTACGGGTGCTTTGACGATGCCATCTTCCAAGTGCTGAACAAGCCTGTGTTCACCATTGAGATGGCCGGCTCCAGCTTCATCGCGTCCGAGTCGACGATCCGTACGGCCGGTCTGAAGATTTACAACGCCCACGTGGCCTTCGCGCAAGGCATGCCGACGTACTGGAGCGGATTGTAAAAAGGGTAGCCAACAGTTTTTTTTTGTGTGTATGTGGTTGATCCAGCAAAGAGTTACCAGTACTAAAAAATACATTGTTTTGCAATGAGAATGGGAATACTTGATATCACTCCGGACTCCGGACTCCGGAGTGCTGGAAACCGGCACGAGAAAGACGACGGCCAGTGATTGTCATAGATTAACTCGCAAGTTGAAGTTTTGAGCTAACGCGCCGTTTCACATCTACATCTGCTGCAGTCCACCAACACGGAATGAATGCTGCAAAGTCCCCAAGACTGAGTGCCCACATTCCGTGGCTTGGGATCTACGGGTGCGTTCGATTCGCACCCTGGTCGTTCACCACGCATGTGGCAACCTCCACTAAATCCGAACGCCCCAATATGACTGAGCGTGCTTGGGTGAAGCTAACCGTCAGTCTAACGGTATGCTTGTGGCTGCAGGTACTGTACCGAATAGTAAATCGAAGCAACCGTTCGCGACGGTTGCGTGCAGTTGCGAACTAAACTGGCTATCAGAGCTTTCTCGTTGGGTGCAACAACTGCTGGTAGTCGTGATGACCGGCTTGGGCTTTCTTGCGCACGAGTCGACGATCCGCTCCACTCAGCCAGTCTCAGCATAGACGACGCGCACCTTGCACTCGCACAGGGCACAGTGATCACCTTTGTTTGTTGTGTGTGTGTGTGTGCAAACAATAATATGGATATTATCCTGTATTTGAGATAAACGTGATTATGCCAACACCACTGAAATTTGAGTGATAACGCATTGTCCATGGATTGCGACCCTCCATGAGTTGCAAGAAAATTCAGTGTATCTGTGAGAGGCTATCACTGAGAGCTCGTTAGATCCAGCATAATATGACGATCACAAACCATGGAAATGGCTGGCTTTCCAGAATGGATCCAGTGTGGAGAAAATTGCAATCGAAACCACAGCGCCATATCCTGATGGGTGACCACTTCACCGTGGAGTCCTTATTATTGCACGCATCTCGGGCAGCAAGTCCTGAGGAAAGAATGTAGCCAAACAAGTCCGGAGCGGATGCTGGACACCCGCTTCTCCAAGCCAGTCAAGGTACGGCAGCACATTCGCTGGACGATCCAGCTGATGGCCACGGGCGCTTTCGTCAGAGTCGTCGGGCTCGAGTCATTGATGCTGCCTGAGTTCGAGCAGATTCAAACCCCCACCGTCACCAACACTTGCGGATAAGATTCGACCTGGGATTTGCCCAATCAATACAGGCGGACCACAAAAATATCGTAGACATCTTGACACGAGTGCTACAGTCGCCTTCCGCGATCGTTCTCGCAATTGCTCAACGGCTCGTCTTTTTCCATCCAGCCAGAAAAACGCAAGATTGTGCTGCGGCTAATTTGGTAAATGATGTAATTACTACGGCGTTATGCGGAATTTACCAACTCAGCACATCCAAAATTGAAAATAATACATCAAGAATGCAAAAATAACGAGCTATCTTTTCTTTCTCTGAATGACAATTGGCAGTTGCCTGGCGCTTGTGACCAGTTCGCTGAGCTTGACAGACCATAGAAATACCAGTTGCTGGCTTCAGATCATCTCGCTGTCCCATGTAGCCCGCGTGCGTGCGCGTGGCTCTCAAGTTGGCTTTGGCAAAGGGGCACGCGCAATCTCATGCTGGCGCCTGTGTGGTGTGGTTGTGTGCAGTTTTGTCGGAAGGAACAGAACAACGGACAGACGAAGCGGCACCAGATTCGAACATCTCACCCCCACCTCGGATTTTTTCTCTTTGTGTGTTTCCACCAAATCGTTTGAGACAATCGGGATATCTTGAATCATCCTGACCACAGTCTCACAGACAGACAGCGCATACCGTACATACCGTCAACAACGGGTCGCATGGATATTTTTTTTCTTTTCTTTTCAAAAGTACCCGTACCTGGCACACCGTCCAACGCAGGCCTTGGCTTCCGACGGGTATCCTCATCCATTTGCCGTTTCTCGTCGCCGCCCACGCAAGTGACCGCTTGCAGTTGGTTTTGCTTTATTTAGCGACATCCCCCAGGTACATAACGTTACTGGAACCTCCCCGCCGAGTCTGCCGTTCTGTATCGCTTTCGCTCGCCCCGTCGCTCCTCAACCAAACGACCAATTTTCGAATTGGATCGAAACCATAGAGAGAGAGATCAAACTTGACAGTCGTCTCTCCCTATCGCGCGTGGCTCTGTTTTTCCTCTTCTGTGCTGCTGCTCTTGCGTGCGCCATCCCACCAGTCTCCGTCTGACCCCGTAGAACCAAAACAAAACGGGGACAAAAACGACGGAAACCCACTATGAGCTGCGACAACTCCAACACCAACACAAACGCCAACACCGACGCCATGGCCAACGCCAACGGTAATATCACCAACGCCAACAACAACTTTTACACAACCACCACCACCACCACCATGGACCCCGATGTGGTCGTCGACGCCGACGATATGAGTCTCAAGGAAAAAGAGCGCCTCACGGCCGTGGCCAAGTCCATGACCGAGGACTTGCTGACCGCGACCGACTTGCTGGGTGGCATCCCGTGGGCGCTTGTGGCCGAGACCCACGGCATTTCTCTTTTCCGCGCGGACGTTTCGAATGACGTGCCCTGCAATGTCCACGCCGTGTACAAATTTTACTCGGATATTGAAGATGTCGCGGAATCCATGATCACCAACACGACCGAAAGCTACAAAAACATGATGAAGATGCTGTCGTCCGATTTCCTGGACGGCGCCGTGATCCAAACCATCGTGGAGCCCACGGACGCCAACCCACACCGGTACGTGGCGCTCAAATGGGCCGCGTTCAAGAGCTCCAGCCGCTTTGGCAAAGACCGCGATTTTATCATCTTGGAGTACGTCGACATGATCGAAGACGACCAGGGCCAAAAAATCGCCTTCCGCATCATGGAATCCGTGGATGTGCCCAATAACTCGCCTTACGCCGAGTCGCCAAATACACGCGGGATATTGTGCCGCTCATGGGCTTTATGTACCACACGACCAAAAAGCAAGGCGAATTACGGCTCACGTACTCGTGCAACTTTGACAAAAATGGCGATTTACCAGCGTGGGCCGCCAACTCGGCGATCCAGCAACATGTGGAGAAATGTATCACGGGCATCGTCAAGTACATTGAAACGTTCCGCGCCGATAACGAAGAAATCGTTTTGCCCCAGGGGGCACTGCCCATGTGCGAGCAAGACCATTGCAAATTGTGTGAAAAAAAGTTTTACGTCGTGCGCCGCAAATACAATTGCCTCAAATGTGGCGAAGTGATTTGCAGCAACTGCAGCAAATTGCGCACGACCATCGTGCCCGATGTGGGCGAGCGCCAGCTGCGCGTGTGTACGGCGTGTGTGCTCGCGGTGCGTCGCTCGTCCAAGACGCCGTCGCCACAGGAAGGCGGCATGGTCATCACCAATAGCTCGCATTCGTCCTCGTCTCCGTCCATCATGTCGGTCGTGGATTCCGACGTCAGTAGCGTCCGCTGTGGCAGCAGTGGACCCAACCATATCTGTGGCGGAGTCGCCACTGGAGCAGCCACCACACCAGGCATGTTGGGCCGTCCACAAAGCTTTTGTGTGGGCAAGCGCCGCTCCCTGGACGACGTGTTGGACCCTGTGCGAAGCCGACTGATTGAGTACAAGACCTTTTCCGATGGCGCCGAGGTCATCGCGATCCCAAAGGCGACTTTTCCAGCACGGTCGTTCAGCGACGGCATCATCAAAGGCTCTTTGTTCTCAAGCAAGCGCCGTGGGAGCCCCGCGGACTTGGCCATGTCCATTGAAGCGTTCCGTCAACATCAAACGCGCCGCGGCGGCAGCGGAGACGCACAGCAAGACGATGGCGATGCCAGCAGCATCTCCGAGTCGGATGAAGAGACCCCGACCATGGAGCAGTTTCAACAGTTTTCGTTGTCATCGGCGTCAAGCTCCACGGCGTCCTCAAACGCCAGCCACGAAGCCGCCGTGGTGGTGCCGCTGAGTGAAGCCGAGACGCAGCGGCTCCGTCAGCGCCAACGCAGCGGCATCGCGCGGAAGCCACGAGCACCCGCGCCTATAGACGACGACAGCGATGATGTGTCGGTTGCTGGTGGCAAGGAGGAGTCCCGGTCGCGGTTCCACGAAGCCAAAGAGCGCGCCGAAGGGCTCATTGAGTCGGCCCAGATCACCAACAACTTGGCGCAGCACGTGCGTCGCAAAGTATCCCACCACCGCGTCGCTGCGCTGCAAGCCGAGGATTACCACGCACCAAGTCCTGGGAATCAGCAGCAGCAACAACAGCAGCAGCACCAACAGCAGCAACACCAGTCTTCCGTACCACGCCACAACCAAATGAGTTGTTACGGACCGGAGGACGGCAGTGTGGACTGCAACGTTGGCATCATTCCTCCGGCGCGTGTGCGGCGAAACGTGTGCCAAACCAAGTACGGCGCCACGGTGCTCTACGGCAAGCAAACGGCCATGGAAGTGACCATGGACCAGCAGATCCAGCTGATCGCACGTGGCATCGCCGATGTCCCCACTGCGTCGTCCTCGTCCTCGTCGGCGAGCAACCAGTGCGTGGACGCCAACTACCGTCGCCAGCAACTGTACACGAGCGAGCGAGCGGCCCGCGATGCCAACAGCGGCAGCAGCAAGTACACGGGTCGCTACCAGTGAACAGAGAGAGAGAGACCCCCCATAATGAGTGTGAGTATTATACGTGTCGTTGCGTCCAGTCCAAGTTCAATCAAACCAAAAACAAAACAAATCCCATAAAAAAACAAGTACAACAATTACAAAGCAAGACCACAAGGGAGAGAGAGAAGGAGAGAGAGAGAGAGAGAAATGAGCCGTGTGGAAAGGAATCAAACGGACCAAAGCCACCAGATTATTATCAACCCAAGATACCATAGGAACACCAACAGTACACTGTATTTCAACATGTAAAACAAATCACAAAAACAGAGCCAACGTATGGAATTGCCTTGAAAAAACGCTTGTTTTTTGTTGTTGCTGTATTTTTCAAAATGTACTTCCAAAACGCAAAGGCTCGCCTCCTGTTGTTGCTTCCTTTTGGCTTCTTACGCAGTACTACGCACTACGTGGTTTGCCGTTGTACAAGCTCTTTTCAATATCGGGGAATCGAATGAACGGAGGGTATTCGTTTTCGCCGTTGCCGTTGGTGTACACATCTTCAAACGCCGTGGCTTCGGCTGGACGGCCGCTGGCCTTGGCCTCCTTCGTGGCCGCGACGACCAATGCGCGCACTTCTTTTTCAAGCTCTTTGATCTCGTCGGCGGTCGCGAGGTTGGCCTCCAGCAGGCGCTTCTTCACGCTTTCAATGGGGTCACGCGACGCGCGCATCTGCGAAATTTCTTCGCGGTTGCGGTAGGTCACACCAGGGTCCGACATCGAGTGGCCGTGGTAACGGTACGTGCTCATCTCCACGTAAATGGGTCCTTTGCCTTCGCCCGTCCATTGCTTCAAGAACTTGGCGCATTCGCGCACTGCGAGCACGTCCATGCCGTCGCACCAGACGCCAGGGATCTTGTTGCCCATGGTGTAGTACTCTTGGTTGGACGACGAGCGCTCGGTCGAAGTGCCCATGCCGTAGTGGTTGTTTTCGATACAGAAAATTGCGGGCAGCTTCCACAGCGCCGCCATGTTGGCGGCCTCCCAGATCTGGCCTTGGTTGGCGGCACCGTCACCGTACATGGTGATGGCACATGGCATCAAGCCGTCGCCCTTGTGGTTGTACTTGCTGGCGAATGCAAGGCCAGCGCCCACAGGCACTTGCGCGCCGACGATGCCCTGGCCACCGTAAAAGTTCTGCGACTTTTTGTAAAAATGCATCGAGCCACCTTTGCCCTTGACGGCGCCAGAGGCCGTGCCGAAAAGTTCGCCGAGCACTTCCTTGACCGTGCCGCCGCGCGCGAGCATGGTGCAGTGGTTGCGGTACGACGTGATCCACGAGTCCTCGCGGGTCAGCGCGGCCTCCACGCCGGTCGCGACGGCTTCTTGGCCGTCGTACAAGTGGCAAAACCCGCGAATGTTACGCGCTTTGTATTCGTTGTCACACGTGATCTCCATGCGACGCATGGTGTACATCTGGCGGTAGTAGCCCAAGAGCTCTTCGCGGTTGGTCACCGCCGTCTCCGATGGACCAGTCTCCAAGCCTATCGTGTGTGTACATCGTTAGCTGGGTGTTTCGTTGCATCATCGTCATCACACAAAACAAAAACAGTTCTTACGATGGAGCTTGAAGGGGGTCGCAATCTGAAAGGAGACGTCGCCAGTGGCGGCGCTGAAGGCACGCGCGCCGGCGAGGCGCGTGGCTGGCGCCGTGGCGATCCGCTGGGCAGTCTGACGGAAGAGCATGGCTGCTTGTGTGTTGGGTGCTGGGTGTGCTGGTGCGTCGGCGACTTGAGATGTGAGGGGAGTGAGCTGCTGGGTTTTTGTTGTTTTCTGCTTGGTGTTCTCTCGCCGCCACACACACGCAGCCAGAGATGGGCCACTTTTGGAAGGGAGTCCCGGTTAAGTACGATGTGACGTCACAGTTGACGAATGACCAAGGCTTCGTGGCACTGCCCCCTTCCTCCGATTCAAACGGGGCACACCACAGTTCTGTAATTTAGTGACCCGCAGAGAAGAAGGGCACTCTTACCACACACACACACATACATGTTGAGCTCAAGCGAGCAAATACAACTCCAGCTCGGAATCGCTGTGGGTGTGTCTACAGTACAGTACACTAGCATTCTTACTCAAGCGAAGTCAGGCACCGGATTTGAATTGCGCAACGGTGATGACGCTGCGGCGTTTGATTGCCAGTATAACGGACGTCTCGTTTTTACTATGCGTTATTTGTGGGATAAATTTTCAGCCTCCAAAACAAGGGATGGTTTCACTCCCTCATGAGACTCTTCAATACGGGACACATCATCTCAAGCCAAAACAAACAAAAGTGAAGGTTGGAAATGAAGCGCGCGGCGGAAGACGAGCTGTCGCGGCCAACGTCTCACGATAGCGACGACGCCACCACCACCACACCCACACCAACAGCCAACGGCAATGGCAACAACAACATCGGCAACAATGACAGCAATAAGCGCCGCAAGTGTCCTTATTTAGACACGATCAACCACCAGCTCTTGGATTTCGATTTTGAAAAAGTTTGTTCCATCAGCCTCTCGGACCAAAACATTTACGCGTGTCTTGTGTGTGGCAAATTCTTCCAAGGCCGCGGCAAGAGTACCCACGCGTTCACGCATTCGGTGCAGCACGGCCACCACGTGTTCATCAACTTGCAGAACGACCGCATTTTCTGTCTGCCGGACAACTACGAAGTCATCGACTCGGCGCTGCAGCCCATCAAGAATGCGCTTCGACCAACGTTTCAGCCGCGTGAGATCGCGTCGTTGGATGGCAACCGCTCGCTCGCACAGGATGCGTTTGGCGTGGCGTATTTGCCTGGCTTCATTGGGCTCAACAACCTCAAACACACGGATTACATCAACGTCGTCGTCCAGGCGCTCGCGCATGTGCCGCCTCTGCGGGACTATTTTTTAAGATCTTCCCCCACGTCGGCGCTCAGCAAGACCAAGTCGAAACTGGTCATGCGCTTCGGAGAGCTGCTGCGCAAGATGTGGAGCCCACACAACTTTAAGAACACGGTTCGCTACCAGTTGTTATAGATGGAGATGGAAAAATGTTTTTGGACTGACGCAGGTGGCTTTACATTTACGACGCATGTAGATCAGTCCGCATGAGTTTGTTCAAGAAGTGAGCGTTGGAAGCAAAAAAAAATTCCGCGTGGGCCAGCAAAACGAAAGCGTCGAGTTTTTGTCGTGGCTGCTGAACGAATTGCATCGCGGTCTCGGCGGCACGTCCAAGCCAGGCAGTTCCATCATCCACAAGTGTTTCCAAGGGCTCGTGGAAGTGGACACGACAAGCGAAACCACGCCGCCCACGCGAGTGGAGGAAGATGAAGACGAAGAACATAAACAGAGCGAGGAGAGAGCACCGCCGCCGCCGTCGTCGGTGGCGGTGACCAAGAAGACCACGAGCCCATTCCTGTACGTGGTTTTGTATGTATGGGTTTGCATGGCGGCAGCGTCCACTGAACTTGGAATCTCTCTCTCTCTGTATGTGATTTCCACAGGTTGTTGTCCTTGGATCTCCCATCGACGCCGCTGTTCAAGGACTCGCAAGGTGGCAACGTCATCCCTCAGGTACTGGATCAAGCGAGGCACATCGGACATCGGACATCGTACACCATGCATCGTATACATGGCGATACTGACAAATCATGCTCTTGTATGCTGTAGATTCCTCTGTTCACCGTGCTGGAGAAATACGACGGCACCCATGTCACGGTTCGGTTTTGCTTGTCTGGCCTCACTCTGTCGTCTCCTACTAAACGACTGACGACTGAACCACTGACCTTCTCTTTGATTTCACAGCACATTGTGCAAGGCTCGCAGCGCGTGAAAAAGACCTACAGCATCAAGTCGCTTCCTCCGTATCTCATTTTCCACGTCAAGCGCTTCACGCACAACAATTTTTTTGTCGAGAAAAACCCAACGATTGTCAATTTCCCCATCAAAAACTTGGAATTGCGGGATTACGTGGCATTTGACACGGACCACATACCGACCGAAGAAGAGCTCCACGCCAAGTAAGGCTCTCACTGGCTTTTTCAGTAGCATGACGCTGGATCGTGGCTCATGTATGCTGTCTGTTTTATGCGGACGTGTTGTAGATCTGTTTCCGAGCTACAGGCGCTTTTGACCAAGCACAAGGTGTCGTGGAAGGTGAGTTCCGCCGCTGACAGACTCCTTCTCCATCATGACTATGAGAAAGAAGGCCAACCAAACAAACTGATTTTTTTTTGTATTAGGACTGTGTGGAGAAATCGGATATGGTGGACAAGGCGCTGCGAGTGGTCGTGCCAGCGACCAAGTGAGTGTGAATATTACATACATACCTTAGGTGGCTTTTCTCTCTTGCTGATCAGAGTGTTTTTGTATCGTGTTTTTCCAGGTACAATTTGATCGCCAACATTTGCCACGACAGTCCCGTGACCACTGGCAAAGAAACCGCCGCACTCAAGAGCAACCCACTCACCGAAGGAAACTACCGCGTGCATTTGCAAAACCGAGTACGTTCCACCCACCTACCTACTTATGTGTATATGGTGGAAGGAAAGGCCTCCGCTCACTGTCAATAACAACGACGTGCTCCCCTTTTTATGTGCTTGTAGGCGACCGAGCAATGGTACGAAATCCAAGATCTCCATGTCCAAGAGACCATGCCGCAGCTCATCGGCGTCTCGGAATCGTACTTGATGATCTACGAACGCAAACAATAAAAATACCCAAATAGAACCAGGCCAGGCCAGCCAGGCCAATTGCTATATATTTTTTCGTTTGCTTTGTCCTGCCGGTATCATCACATGACAATTACGATGCCGCCGAGACACCAAACTGAGTATTCCAGCTCGCAAGACTGGCCACCGTCTCAGTGGAGACGCTCGCGCGGACGCGTTGTAACGCTGTGTGGAAATCTGCTTTGTTAATACCACGCAGTTGGTCGGCTGTGGCTTGAGCGATACGTGGGCCAAGCTCACGGATCGGGCCCATGGCTGCGTCTTTACAAAGCGCCTTCAAGTCACTGCCAGAGTACCGGTCGGTGCCACGAACGATCGACTGCACGTCTCGCGGTGACAAAGAATGGCGGTGGGTCTCCAGTAAATGGCGGATCAGTTCTCCACGAGCAGCAGCATCCGGAAGAGGCACTACCAGATTTTGACATGATAGTTAGAAAACGGCTCGAAGCCAAGCCAGCAGGCACCACGACGCCACAAGACAGAATCTCACACACCTAGGATACGCTTCTCTAGCCTTCGGATGATGGCTTCGTCGAGCTCCTGGGGCAAGTTGGTGGCGCCCATGATCAGAATGCGGTCGTCTGCAGACGAGGACGCGCCGTCCAGTTCTGTGAAAAACTGAGAGAGAACGACAACAAGATTAGTGTCTGGCGAGCTACCCATGGGAATCCACCCTCCTCAAGAGACAGATGTGACGCACTTGGTTCTTGATGCGGCGACTGGCGTCGTGTTCCGACGAAGAGCGACTGCCCAGCAAAGCATCCATCTCATCGAGGAAGACCACCGAGGGCTGCAACTCC
Organism: Pythium monospermum; assembly: GCA_023336165.1. Classification (NCBI taxonomy): domain Eukaryota; phylum Oomycota; class Peronosporomycetes; order Pythiales; family Pythiaceae; genus Pythium; species Pythium monospermum. The sequence continues at coordinate 14,873 of JAADWJ010000508.1, forward strand.
CGCGCCATCGCAAACAGCACGCGCACAAGCTTTTCGCCTTCTCCGACCCATTTGGAAGTCAATGTCGAGGCCGAGATGCTGGAAAGCGGTTCCCACACGGTCATGAAAGAAATGAATACTGTTCTTTCCATCGACAGAGAAACGATGCCACTCACTTGAAAAACGTCGCGTTGGATTCGGTCGCGACGGCCTTTGCCAACATGGTCTTGCCCGTGCCTGGCGGCCCAAAGAGCAGCACGCCTTTGGGTGGCGACCGCAGCCCCGTGAATAAGTCTGGTCGAAGCATCGGCAAAATTACGGCCTCCTAAACAAACAAGAATGTGGCGCTGGTCAGATTCGATTCGATGGGGAGGAAGATCGTCGCTTCCGTGGCTTAGCTAGTAGTAATCGACCTGGAGGATCTGCTTGGCCACATCGAGGCCTGCGATGTCGCCCCATTCGACACCAGGCGACCGGTCCAGCACTTCGTCCAAGATGGTGTTGGCGAGCTGCGGGTGGCTCTTGATGAAGCTAGAAGTTGCCGGTTGTGGTTGTGGTGGATCTGTAGAGGTCTGCTACGAAAGAAAGGAGGGTTGTGCGGGGTTCTTTTTGAGTACCGGTACCGGGATACGTGGAGTAGTTTGGCAGACAACTGATCAAAAGAGACAACAACGGTGTGAACAAACCTGTCGTGGCCGTTGCCGTCGCCCAGCGACATGCGCTTTCAGCAACTCGGCACGCGTCATGTATTCGTCGATCTTGCGTCGTGTGGTCTGCTTCGCAGCATCATCGCTCATGTCTGCAACCACCAAAGTACGGTGAGTATGAAGCCAAACGCAAGCATTTTGCATTTTGGAGGCTTACCTTTGAGCGTCTCCAGGAGGCGTTCGATACCCTTAGCGTATAAATCGATCGCAGCTTCATACCGACCGGCTTTGTCTGCATCGATCGCACTCTGTATCAGCTCTGCGACTTCATCTGCTGCACTGCACCGCCGCCAGAGAAACATGTCTCTTTCTTGTATGTTGTTTTGTTTTTTGAGAAGACCAACATCAACATCAATTTCATCCATAGGAAATCCGATTTATAACCAATCCAGAATGAGAGGGTATTGTGTTTCAACCAATCATCGATGGTTTTTGAGTGGCATCGCCGCCACAAAAAAAAAAGCTTGACACACGATCAGTAATGCTGCGCCGCACGACTGCCCACCTCGCGCGCATCGCGCGCCCCCATGCGCAGCCAATCGCCCCAGCCGGCGTGCGCTTCATGCAGATCAACGGTGAGTCGCATCACACGTGTGATCTCCACATAGCGCCACTCTGAAAGATGTATTCTTCTGACGACTCTCGGGATCTTTAACTTCCCATCCCCTTTTATTCTACAGGCAATCAAGTCCGGTCGGGTATGGCGCTGGAAATTGAAGGCAAGATCTACCGTGTCATGAAAAACCAGCATGTCAAGCCAGGCAAAGGTGGCGCGTACGTGCAGTGTGAACTGAAAGAAATCAAGACTGGCAGCAAGATGAACCGCCGCTTTCGTGCGGCCGAAAGCGTCGCGAAAGCGCCACTCGGTCCGGACGAGCAGTTCCAGTTCTTGTACAAAGAGGGCGACAAGCTGATGCTCATGCATACCTCTTCGTATGAACAGGTACGGATCCACAAACGCTTTGCTGGTGTTGCGATAGTACTATTATACTGTACCCAACGGCTGACGTTGTTGGAATCTCTCTTGTGTAGATGGAAGTCCCGCATGATCTCTTTTCGGAGCGCCAACTGGAATTCCTTGTGGAAGGCATGAATCTTTCCTTGCAAATCATTGAAGGCGACGTCATTTGGGCCAACATGCCCGAGTACCTTACGCTCAAAGTTGTGGATACCACCGCCAAAGGTGTCGCCGACTCGGCACTCAGTGTGAAAGACGCCAAGCTCGAGAATGGCGCAACCATCAAGGTGCCTCTGTACATCGAAGTCGGCCACCAAGTCCGCGTCACGACCGAAGATGGCGTCTTCATGGACAAGGCGTCCTAAACGATCGCATTGACTACCGGTACAGCAGGACTCTCTGGACTCTGTCCACTTGGCTGCGCACTGTAATCAAAACTGGACAGCTCCCCGTGACGGATCATGGTTTGGTTTGCCCATTCTCCTGTGTCTCGTCTTCCCTGGGTCAACACTTCAAACTTTCTCGTTTTCTTTCCATCGCATACACTTTTGCCCGCGAAGTGTTGCCATGACGTACCCACCATCACCTGTGTGTTGTTTTTCGACAGA
>JAADWJ010000509.1:0-17101 GCA_023336165.1 Pythium monospermum
CCCCCCCCCCCCCCCCCCTTCTCTCTCTCTCTTCCCCACGTGGGGTCAATCTGCTCATTTTCTCACGTCTTTGGGCGGCATTCCGTGCGCCAGCTTTTGGGCCGTGGGCGATCACGTCGGCTTTGGCGCGCGCAACCAAGCCACAGTTTGTTTTCGTGTGCCCTTGCTCCGCACCGATCAATTGTGAGAGGTTTTGGAATTCTCACTGTTGGGTTCCTTTCAACACAATAAGACCGATCAACCAGGAAAAAAACAAATCAGGTGGGCTACTATTTAATAACTTTCATCTGTCATCAAGGGTTAATTGTTGAGACAATATTCTGCCAACTGTTTTACGCTCAACAACATATTTCACGCCTACCAGATATGACCAATATACTGACATTCAGAGGTCACGTGTCAAAAGGGAAACCAATCTCTTGCAAACCTCAACCAGCACTCACGTCCGGCATCAAAGACGAGTCTTTGATCGACACGACGCGCAATCCCCCCCACCACCACGACCGCCACGACTGCACGGCCATGCTGGTTCCTACAGGCACCGCGTCGCTTGTGCTCCACAGCCAACTACCAGATGTGGACGTGTCGTCACTCGCGCAACAAGTCGTGGCGTTCATGTTCCCGCCACCAACGTGGCGCATGGCGTTTTCCGATCGCCACACAGAGGAAACCTGCCTTGCCGATCTCCAGTATCTCCACGCACAGCAGATTCCAGAGTGCGACGTCAGACACGGACGCAGAGGAAGATTGTTTTTGCTCTATTGGGGGTGTACCTTTATGGACGAAGCAGCTGCGCGTGGCTTTCTCTCGGTCGTCCAGTTTCTCCACAAGCACAGCCAAATCGGATGCACAAAGGAGGCGATGGTTGGCGCGTCTCACAATGGCCATTTACAAGTGCTTCGATATCTCCACGAGGTCGTCAACGCCGACGTTTGTTCGCGTGCATGGGGTGGAGCAGCTGAAAATGGCCATTTACAAGTGCTCCAGTACTTGCATCAAGTCCACTTGGATCTTCCAGAAGCAAAGAGGACAGAGAGTCGTAGCTGGGGGAGATACCCACTGGTCGCGGCCGCCAAGCGAAACAATTGGGAAATGCTCAAGTGGCTCTATGCGAACCGTCCAGAGCGTTGTGCTGAGAAAGTGCTTGTTGAAGCGGCCAGCAGTGGGTCGGCTGAGCTCGTGGTGTTTCTCTACGAAAACGGAGACGCATATGATTGTGGCATCATGGTTTCCGAGACCGCTCGCACTGGCCGCTTGGATCTGATCCAGTGTTTCCACTTCCAAAGCACTGGTCGTGGCTTCACCAGCAGCACGATGAACGAGGCGGCCATAAATGGACATCTGGACGTCGTCCAGTTTCTGGATACCCATCGCCAAGAAGGCTGTACCCAGTACGGCATCAATCAAGCAGCAATTAATGGACATTTGGATGTTATCCAGTACATCTACGAAAATCGCACAGAACGATGCAAAAGTATTACGCTGGACAAGGCAGCGTGTAATGGGCATCTGGAAGTTGTCCAGTTTCTCTATAGAAACCGGCGAAAAGGCTGGTACGTGTCCAGAAGTGTATCCAGAAAAACCATCCATAGAGTTATCAAGAGTGGGCATGCGGATGTGCTCCAGTACTTGGTTGACCAGTCCTTGGTTAAGCTGGACCCCGAGGATTTCACATTGATCCCACGTGGCAACGTTCAGATGATCAAGTGTGTGTACGACAATTGTGTGGTCCACGCGGGCGATCAACGGTTGCCACTGCTCACTTCCGTGTTGATCTCCGCAATGGAAAGGCGAGAGGGCGACCTGAGCCTGGATATTGTCCAGTGTCTGGATTCGCTTCGGTTACCAGGAGATGTGTTTGTGAGCAAGGCCATGGATACCGCCGCCGTGTGGGGGGACTTGAAGCTGGTCCAGTATCTCCACGCGCATGGCCACGCTGGTTGCACGACCAAGGCAATGGACGATGCAGCCACTCAGAGCCGTCTGGATATCATCCAGTACCTCCATGAGAATCGAACGGAAGGCTGTACGACTGCTGCGATGGACAAGGCTGCCGAGAAAGGTCGTCTGGAGATTGTCCAGTTCCTCCATGAGAACCGATCGGAAGGCTGTACAACAGAGGCAATGGACAGGGCTGCGTGCAAGGGTCATTTGGACATTGTCCAGTTTCTCCATGAAAACCGGCCAGAGGGCTGTACCATTGCTGCAATAGACAAGGCTGCCCAGAATGGCCATTTGGATATTGTCCAATTTCTCCATGAGAATCGGCTAGAGGGCTGCACGACCTATGCACTGGCGAGCGCCTTTCGTCGTCGGCATTATGCAGTTGTCGCGTTTCTTCTTCGCCATCGCACCGAAGGATGCGGACGACCCGTGTTGACGTTTTTGACTGAGGAAGGCTGCTTGGACATGCTCCAGTCTGTGTTTGCCACGCGCACAGAAAAAGACTGTGTCCACCAGGCGCTCGAGAGTGCGAGAAACGCGCGATGCCCCACGAGAAAACGGCAAGCGATGGTCGCGTATTTGGAGTCGCAGTTGCCCTGCACGTGTCGCGTTTGCTCTGGGGAACTGCGTAGTCTGTAAACGCAGTTGGACTTGCTGACTGTATGTAGTAGAACTGCACTTAACATCCGTAAGAGCTGTTGATTGCGTTGATTGAACATCCATCCAGCAGAACGCAAAGGTGTCAGTACCGTAGTATAAGATTTGTTCTCTCGGACACCCCATCAACGACTCCCTGGAAGATTCCCAAAGGCGGTGGCAAATGCCAACATCATTGACGTTCACAAACCTTGTTTTCAGCGAATCAAAGTTGAGGACAGAACCATCAATTATGATTGGTTGTGAGAAATCAATGAATCTGATCTGTTTTGAACCCAAGCTGGCGAACTGCAACATCACTCACGTCGTGTACCCAAGGCGAGTCGTCTTGGGTGCACGTCTTGGACGAGTGAGGCTTTGGCGTCGAACACGACGCCCACCACCCACAACTTCCGCCATGCTGGTTCCCACAGGCACCACGTCGCTTGTGCTCCACAGGCACCTACCACATGTGGACGTGTCGTCACTCGCGCAACAAGTGGCTGCGTTCATCTTCCCTCAGGCAACGTGGCTCACGGCCTTTTCCGATCGCCACACAGACGAAACCTGCCTTGCCGATCTTCAGTATCTCCATGCGCAACAAATCCCAGAGAGCGACGCCGTTTTCGATCGCAAGCGTGACAGGAATTCTCAATATATCGGATACACATTGATGGACGAAGCAGCTGCGCGTGGCTTTCTCTCAGTCGTCCAGTTTCTCCACAAGCTCGGCACCATCAGATGCACCGAGATGGCGATGATTGGCGCGTCTCGCAATGGCCATTTCCAAGTTGTAAAGTATCTCCATGAGGAAGTCCGTGCCAACGTTTGGTGGAAACCGTGGCAAGCGTGGCAGGGAGCAGCTGAAACTGGCCACTTGCAAGTGCTCCAATACTTGCATCCAATTATCTTGGATCTACCAGCAGCACAAACGATCGATGATCGTATCTTGGGCAGCTCGGCATTGAGAGCGGCCGTCAAGCGAAGCGTCGAGCGAAACGATGTGGAAATGCTCAAGTGGCTCTACGCGACCCGTTCAGGACGATGCAGTCGGAAGGTGTTAGGCGAAGCAGCCACAAGCGGGTCGGCTGAGCTCGTGGCGTTTCTTTACGAGGACGAAGACGCTTATGCATGTCGTAGCCGGTCGACTGAGCTCGTGGCGCGTCTTTACAATGACGAAGACGGTGATGGATGTCGTACCGTGGTTTCCAAGACCGCCCGCGCGGGTCGCTTGGATCTGATCCAGTATTTCCACAACCAAACCACTGGTCGTGGCTTTTCGACCCATGCGATGAATCAAGCAGCCGAAAACGGCCATCTGGATGTTGTCCAGTTCCTCCACCACAACCGCAGCGAAGGCTGTACGACGTGCGCGATGGACCAGGCAGCCCAAAATGGACATCTGGACGTCGTCCAGTTTCTGGATACCCATCGCTATGAAGGCTGTACCGCGTATGGCATGGATCAGGTGGCCACCAATGGACATCTGGATGTTCTCCAGTACATCTATGAAAATCGCAATGAACGATGCGACAGCACCGCGCTGGACAAGGCTGCGGGAAGTGGGCACCTGAAGGTCGTCCAGTTTCTTTACACAAATCGGCGAAATGGCTGGTATTTGCCCAGAAGTGTGTCCAGGAAAACCATCCAGACGATCAGCACGAGTGGTCATGCGGATGTGCTCCAGTACTTGGTTGACCAGAATCTGGTGAAGCTGGACCCCGAGGATTTCACGTTGATCCCGCGTGGCAACGTCCAGATGATCAAGTGTATGTACGACAATTGTGTGGTCCACGCGGGCGATCGACGGCTGCCATTGCTGACCTCTGGGTTGACGTCTTCGATGAAGTGGGGGGAGAACGACCTGAATCTGAAGATTATCCAGTGTCTGGATTCACTACGGTTACCAGGAGATGTGTTTGTGAGCAGCGCCATGGATACCGCTGCCAAGTGGGGGGACTTGAAGCTGGTCGAGTGTCTCCACGCGCATGGCCACGCTGGCTGCACGACCAAGGCAATGGACGATGCAGCAGCTCAGGGCCATTTGGATATTATCCAGTTTCTTCATGAGAACCGATTGGAAGGCTGTACGACCAAGGCCATGGATGTGGCTGCGTACAAGGGTCATCTGGGTATTGTCCAGTTCCTCCACGAGCACCGGCCAGACGGATGTACGACCGAGCCCATGGACTGGGCGGCCTCCGAAGGCCATTTGACCATTGTCCAGTTTCTCCACGAGAACCGGTCGGAAGGCTGTACGACTGCAGCTATGGACAAGGCTGCCGCTAAGGGCCATTTGGATATTGTCCAGTTCCTTCATGAAAACCGAAGGGAAGGCTGCACGACCAAGGCGATGGACACCGCTGCTGAAAATGGCCATTTGGATATTGTCCAGTTTCTCCATGAGAACCGGTCCGAGGGCTGCACGACCACAGCACTAACGTACGCCTTTCGTCGCCGGCATTTTGCCGTTGCCGCGTATCTTCTTCGCCATCGCACTGAAGGATGTGGAAGACCCGTGCTGACGTTTTTGGCTGAGGAAGGCTGCTTGGACATGATCCGGTTTGTGTTTGCCACTCGAACAGGAAAAGACTGTGTCCGCCAGGCGCTCGAGAGTGCGAGAACCCGATGTCCCGCGAGAAAACGGCAAGCGATGGTCGCGTATTTGGAGTCGCAGTTGCCCTGCACGTGCATCGTTTGCTCTGGGGAGATTTCGTAGTCTGTGAACGCGGTAGGACTTGCTGCCACTGTGTGTAGTATAGCCACATTTAATAATACCCGTAAGAACTGCCGACTGTGTTGATTGTATCCCCAGCAGTACTGGTGGTACTGTAGTGTGTTATCGAACCTCATCATCATCAGCGGCCTCTTGACATCTTCAGTAGCGGCCTTGACGCGGTCACCCAAATTCTCGGCACGGCGCTCCGTGCGTTGCTTGGTATGCTCAACCAACTCTTCCAAGTCGTTCGCACTGCACGCGCCTTCGTGTCCTCCTTGGTCTCGTGGCCACGCCCACGCCATTCGCACTGTGGAGATACGTATGTATACACACTCGACGCACCACAGCACCATTGCTCCACGCTAATCAATTGTGAGAGGTTTTGGTGTGGGTCCGTTTCAACACAAGAAGACTAATCAACCACAAAATCACAAATCAGATGGGCTACTATTGCAGTTGGCCACATCTGACCGCACGGGTTATAGGTGTATGCAGTATTTTCGAAACCGTTTTACGCCCAAAAGAATTAGTTGATGCGCACCAGATATGACCAATATACTGACATTCAGAGGTCGTATGCCAAAAGGGAAACCATTCTCATCCAAACCTCGACCATCACTCACGTCGTCCACCAAAGACAACGAGTCTTTTGATGCTTTGACGGCGGCTCCATTTTCGACACCACGCACGACCATCACGACCACCACCACCGACCCGCCATGCTGCTTCCCACAGGCACCACGTCGCTCGTGCTTCACAGCCAACTACCACATGTGGACGTGCTGTCACTCGCCCACCAAGTGGCCGCGTTCATGTTCCCACCACCAACGTGGCTCACGGCCTTTTCCGATGGCCACACAGAAGAAACATGTCTCGCCATTCTCCAGCATCTCCATGCGCAAGCGATTCCAGAGTGTGACGACCAATACAAACGCAAGGGTGACACGTATTCTCAATATTCCGGATACAACGTGATGGATGAAGCAGCTGCGCGTGGGTTTCTCTCGGTCGTCCAGTTTCTCCACCAGCACAGCAAGATCGGATGCACAGAGAAGGCGATGGCTGGCGCGTCTCGCAATGGTCATTTCCAAGTCCTTCGGTATCTCCATGAAGAAGTCAGCGCCGACGTTTCTTGGCGTGGTACTTCCATCGCATCCACTTGGAGCTTCCAGAAGAAAAGAGGACAGAGAGTCGTATCTGGGTCGGTTCCTGGTTCAAAGCGGCCGTCGAGCGAAGCGATCTGGAAATGCTCAAGTGGCTCTACGCGAGCCAACCAAAGCGATGCCAGCGGTGGCTGCTCACACAAGCTGCAAGGTCTGCGTCGACTGAGCTGGTGGCGTTTCTTTACGATACCGGAGACGATTATGAATGCTGTCCCGTAGTTTCCGAGACTGCGCGCGCTGGCCCCTGGATTTGATCCAGTATTTCCACTCCCAAGGCACTGGTTTTGGCTTCATGGCTGCCGCGATGGACGCTGCGGCGACTGGAGGCCACTCGGAGGTGGTCAAGTTCTTGCATGAGCACCGAACGGAAGGGTGTTCGACCAACGCGATGAACGAAGCAGCCCAAAATGGACATCTGGATATTGTCCAATTTCTGGATACCCATCGCCAAGAAGGCTGTACCACGTACGGCATGGATCAAGCGGCCATCGATGGACATCTGGATGTTCTCCAGTACATCTATGAAAATCGCACTGAACGATGCAACAGCACCGCGCTGGACAAGGCAGCATGCAATGGACAGCTGGAAGTTGTCCAGTTTCTTTACACAAGCCGGGAGAAAGGGAGGTACCCGTCCAGAAGTGTGTCCAGGGAAACGATCCAAACCATCATCAAGAGAGGGCACGCGGATGTGCTCCAGTACTTGGTGGACCAGTCCTTGGTCAAGCTGGATCCAGACGATTTCACGTTGATCCCACGAGACAACGTCCAGATAATGAAGTGTGTGTGTACGACAATTGCGTGGTCCACGCGGGCGATCAACGGCTGCCATTGTTGACTTCTGTGTTGACGTCTGCGATGAGATGGGCAAAGGGCGACCTGAATCTGGATATTATCCAGTGTCTGGACTCGCTTCGGTTGCCAGGAGATGTGTTTGTGAGCAACGCTATGGATCACGCCGCAAGATGGGGGGACTTGAAACTGGTCCGGTATCTCCACACGCATGGCCACGCTGGCTGCACGACTGCTGCAATCGACGATACAGCTAAGAATGGTCGTTTGGATATTATCCAGTTCCTCCATGAGAACCGATCCGAAGGCTGTACGACTGTAGCGTTGGACAGGGCTGCCGTGAATGGCCACCTGGACGTTGTCCAGTTTCTCCATGAGCATCGACAAGAGGGATGTTCGACCGAGGCCATGGACAAGGCCGCCTCCAAAGGTCATTTGGACATTGTCCAGTTTCTACATGAGAACCGAAGGGAAGGCTGCACGACCAAGGCGATGGACACCGCTGCTGAAAATGGCCATTTGGATATTGTCCAGTTTCTTCATGAGAACCGGTCAGAGGGCTGCACGACGTATACACTGGTGAGCGCCTTTCGTCGTCGGCAGTTTGCAGTTGTCGCGTATCTTGTTCGCCATCGCACCGAAGGATGTGGAAGACCTATGTTGACGTATTTGGCTGATGCAAGCAACTTGGACATGATGAAGTTTCTATCTGCCACTCGAATTGGAAAAGGCTGTGTCCACCAGGCGCTCGAAAGTGCACGAACGCGATGTGCTGTGGGCAAAAGGCAAACGATGGTCGCGTACTTAGAAAAGCAGTTGCCCTGCACGTGCCGTGTATGCTCCGGGGAAGACTGCGTTGTCCAACTGCCATGACCACTGTGTGTAGTATAACCGGCTGCTATAATATCCATACGAGCTGTTGATTGCGTTGATCGAACATCCATCCAGCAGTAGTACAGTGCAGTGTCCGTGTATGTACACCCACGATGCGCCTGATCAGGTCCCGATCGATGACTGAGGCGTGGTTTGGCGTCGAAAGAACGGTTGCTTCGCGCCTATCAATTGTGAGAGGTTTTATAGTTCACGTGGTTGAATCATTTTCAACAGAAGAAGACCGATTAACCAGGAAACACAAATCAGATTGGCTATTATTCCAAATGGTTGCATCCGACAGCGAAGGTTATTCGTTTATACAACATTTTGTCATCTGGTTTGCGGTAACATGAAATATTTGATGCTTGCCAGATATGACCCTATATAGACAGGAAGAGGTTTCTCGCTTTGGGGAGAAATGGAGCCTGTGACCATCACTCACTTCACAAGTCTTTGATGCTTGAAGGCTCCATTTTCGACAGCACTACCCAATCGCCCACAACCACCACGACCGCCAACCGCACCATGCTGGTCCCCACAGGCACGACGTCACTCGTGCTCCGCAGCCAACTGCCAGATGTGGACGTGCCGGCACTCGCCCACCAAGTGGCCGCGTTCATCTTCCCGAAACCAACGTGGCGCATGGCCATTTCCGACCGCCACACCGACGAATCCTCACTGCGGGACGTCCAGTATCTCCACGCGCACCGCATCCGAGAGCCCGAGTTCTCTGGGGCACGGTATGGACGACAAAACCACACAGCAATGGACCGAGCGGCCGAGCATGGCTTTCTCTTGGTCGTTCAGTTTCTCCACATCCACAGCCTGCATGGCTGTGGAAGCTACGCCATGGAGTACGCCGCTAACAGTGGCCACTTGCACGTTGTCAAGTGGCTCCATGAGAACGGCACGGAAGTCTGTGACAAGTACGCGATCAAGGATGCGGCTGCCAATGGCCACTTGGAGGTCGTCCAGTATCTCTGTGAAGTCGTCCAGGCGGATTTCACGCGGTTTGCATGGGAATCTGCAGCGAGGTACGGACATCTGGATGTTGTCCAGTACTTGGATCAGTTCCAGAGAAATCTACCAGATGAAATGAAGACACCAGACCGTGAATGGACCGAAAATGTCATGCAAGGAGCTGCAAGTTTTGGACATCTGGATGTGGTCCAGTGGCTCCATGCAAATCGTCCAGAAGGCTGCGGATACGGGCTTTGTTTGGCGGCCGCCAGCGGACATACGGAGGTGGTGGCATTTCTCTATGAGAACGGACTTCATATTGGTGACTATGCGGATGAAATCAACTTCGCCGCCGAATCCGGTCATCTGGATATTGTCCAGTTTTTCCACTCGCACGATGTCGAAGGCTTCACAGAAGACGCCATGGACTGTGCGGCAGAGCACGGTCACCTGGAAATTGTCCAGTTCTTGCATGAGAACCGCACCGAAGGCTGCACAGCCAAGGCGATGAACAAGACGGTTGAAAATGGGCGTTTGGATATCATCCAGTATCTTCATGAGAACCTAGCAGAAGAATGCACAGCGGACGGGCTCGAGGGAATCAACTCACTGGACAAGGCGGTGGAGATTGGTCGTCTGGATATTGTCCAGTACCTCCATGAACATCGCACTCAAGGCTGTACGGCTGCTGCGATGGACAAGGCTGCTGAGATGTGTCGTCTGGATATTGTCCAGTATCTCCATGAACATCGCACCGAAGGCTGTACATCCAGTGCAATGGATGACGCAGCGAAACGAGGAAATCTGGAACTCGTCCAGTTCTTGCATTTGCACCGTCCAGAAGGCTGTACGACAGCGGCTATGGAACAAGCAGCTGCTGGTGGCTTTCTGGATATCGTCCAGTTTCTCCATGAACATCGTACGGAAGGTTGTACAAGCCAAGCGATGGCCCAAGCAGCGCGTAATGGACATCTGGACGTCGTCCAGTTTCTTCATACCCACCGCCAAGAAGGTTGTGCTGCTGAAACAGCCAAATTGTGCATTGAGCGTCGCCGTGCCGATGTGCTTCGGTATTTGTTGGACCACAAACTGGTCGAGGTGCAACTGAAAGACTTCGAGTACTCTGGCTTCAGCTCTCTTGAGATGGTGACGATTTTGTACGAGTATTGGGTGGTCCACGCAGACGCGCAGAGACTGCCGACGATCACGTTCGCGATGGAAAGAGCTGCTTGTTACAAGCGCGACATCTCACTGGGTGTTCTCCAGTTCTGGACTTCAAAGCTGAAGCCTGGCGATGTGGTCGTCAGCAGGGCTATGGATAACGCAGCCAGCACAGGCAACTTAGAGATTGTCAAATATCTCCATACTCACGGCCACGAAGGATGTACGACCGCCGCAATGGATGAAGCAGCCAGGGAGGGGCATCTGGATGTTGTCCAGTTTTTGCACAAACATCGATCTGAAGGATGTACGACCGAGGCAATGGACCAAGCGGCCTGGCGTGGGCATCTCCATATTATCCAGTTTTTGCATCAAAACCGATCGGAAGGATGCACACACAAGGCGATGGATCGAGCGGTCTCAAGACATTCTCTGGATATTGCCCAGTTTCTGCATGACAACCGAACCGAGGGCTGTACGGCCAATGCGCTTGTATACGCAGTCAACAGTGACGATTTGGAAATGGTCAAGTTTCTGTGTGAAAACCGATTCGCCACCGTCGGTTGCGTACGGGATGCGCTCACGCGAGCGGAGCGGAAGGATATGATCAACTTCCTGAACACCAAGTTACTGTGTCAGTGTGCCAAGTGCCTCACGGATGCGAACAGTGCCGACCAGTCCCATGGTGCAACAGACTAGCAACGTTGGTATTAAAGATTACACACATGGAAACCAATGTATTTAGAAACGACTATCGCGTGTGGATAGCCAGCCATTCTTTTGTCAATAGTGCAGGGGATCCAGAGACTGGACGGTACTTCCAGGACAATATCGGGATGCCTCCACTTTTCTGTGCGGTTTTTATCCGGAACCTGGATATTATCCAGATGCCCATAGGGTAACCTCCTGAATAGTAGCCCTGTGCACTCCGACCAAACTGTGACTCACTTGCAGTTCAAAACAAGACCACAGCAACCAGCCAGGAGGTATGCTGATTCCGACCGCCACGGCGTCGCTTGTGCTGCAAAGCCAAGTCCATAGCAGCGTCGACATCGCCCCACTCGCGCAGCAGATCGCGAGCTTTGCGTTCTCTAAAACCGAATGGTACTTGGCGTTCACGCCGCGCACGCCGCGCATCCACCACGACGACGCCTCCTGCTTGCGCGCGGTCCAGTGGCTCCACGCGCATGGCGTTCGCGAGGAAGGCATCGGAGGCAAACGCGGGCCCGTCAACCACACGGCCATGGATAAAGCGGCCAAGCTGGGCTTTCTCTCGGTCGTCCAGTTTCTCCATACAAACAGCATGAAAGGCTGTGGCAAATACGCGATGGACGCGCTGCCAAGTATGGCCACTTGCCTGTGGTCCAGTGGCTCCACGATAACCGCAAAGAAGGCTGTTCCAACAAGGCGATGACTGGCGCGTCATCGAATGGCCATTTACAAGTCGTGCGCTACCTCCATGAGGTCGTCAAGGCGGACTGTTGCGATACGGCGTGGAAGAGAGCCGCGTTTGGAGGCCACTTGCTTGTGGTCCAGTATTTGTTGAATGAAGTCAACGCCAAGATCCCCGACGACCAAAGAAGACCCGGTCAACAGTTGACAAGCGAGGTGCTTCTTGAAGCTGGCCGTAAGGGCCATCTGGATGTGGTCCAGTGGCTCCAGCAAGTGCGTCCAGAAAGATGCGGAAACGACACAATCCAGGAGGCAGCGCACCAAGGGTTGACGGAGATGGTGGTGTTTGTCTACGAGGACGGAGAGGTCGATGACGTTTCCGACGCCATTGTCTGCGCAGCCATGAACGGCCACCTGGACATTATCCAGTTTTTCCATTCTCACAACGCTGATGGCTTCACACAAGACACGATGAACTGCGCAGCTGAACACGGCCATCTGGATGTTGTCCAGTTCCTCAATCAACATCGCACTGAAGGCTGTACGACTGCTGCGATGGACAAAGCTGCCGAGAATGGATTTCTGGATATTGTCCAGAACCTGCATGATCATCGCACCGAAGATTGTACACGTGTCGCGATGGATCTGGCTGCGAAAAATGGCCACTTGGATGTAGTCCAGTTCCTGGATACCCATCGCCATGAAGGTTGCACTGTGGAGGCAATGGACCAAGCAGCCGCCAATGGCCATCTGGAAATTGTCCAGTATCTCCATACGAAGCGTCAAGAAGGATGTACAATCCAAGCGATGACCAAGGCAGCGCGTGGTGGCCGTCTGGAAATTGTCCAGTTCCTCCATGGAAACCGCACTGAAGGATGTGACCCTGTGCAGTCCCGTCGCACGGATCATGTCGCGACACTGGCGTACTTGCATGCAAACGACTTGGTGGAGCTGGATCCAGAAGCGTTCCGCACTGTGACCAAGTTAGAAATGTTGACGTTCCTGTACGACCATTGTGTGGCGTCCACGGGCGACAACCGCTTGCCACTTGTCCATGCGGCACTGAAAAAGGCGGTTCGGGTGTTGGATCTGGATCGTATCCAGTTTTTGGATTCCAAACGCCCACTGGACGATGTGTTTGTGAGCCGCGATGAACTTCGCGGCGGGGTTGGGCTTTTTTAAGGTTTTCAAGTATCTCCACGTGCATGGCGGTCACGCTGGATGCACAACCGATGCGATGGACAATGCTGCATCCAATGGATATCTGGATATTGTCCAGTTTTTGCATCAAAACCGATCCGAAGGCTGTACGACCAATGCGATGGATACTGCGGTGCTCAATAATCACATGGAAGTCGTCCAGTTTCTCCACGCTCATCGCTCAGAGGGCTGTACGCCCAAGGCCTTGAAGTACGCCGTGGCCAGTGGGGACTTGAGACTGACTCAGTTTCTCTGCATCAATCGGCCAGCAGTCGGTTGTGTCGCGGCGGCTCTCACTGTGGCACGTGGACGACAATGGCAAGCCATGGTGGAGTACCTGGCGACCCAGATGCCATGCCAAGTGTCGTCCGTGTCCCGGATGTGAGTGATAGTGTACTCTCAGGTGGAAGTGACTACTAGATCTCATGGGATACTATACTGAAGTATAACTATCCAGAGTGCTTGAGCACCAGTATAATCTAAATGAATCTGCTTGAACTCGCTCATCTCAGCTATTAGCATAAGGAGACCAGATACTGGACGGCGTCCAGATTTTCAGTGGACGTTGCTCTCTCCAATGTCAAATTCAACAGCCGCAGCCGCTGGACACAGCCGGCGTGGACGAGACAGTGGTCGTACATAAACTTCATCATGTCCAGGTGGCCAGCGCGAACCAACGAAAAATAGTCAGGCTCGAGTTTCACCAAGTTGTTGTCATGCAAGTACTGGAGCACATCCAGATACCCATTCGCGACACACTTCTGGATGGCTTTACTGGACATATTTCTCGATGTATGCCACCCATTTCGTCGATTGATATACAAGAACTGGACAATCTCCAGATGACCATTAGACACGGCGTTATAGAGAGCACGACGTGTACAGCCTTTGCCGTTTCCATGCAAAAACTGGATGATATCCAGGTGCCCCCTGGCTGCGGCTCGGTCGATGGCGTGGGTCGTGCAGCCTTCTTTGCGGTTCACATGGAGAAACTGGACAACCTCCAAATGTCCGTATTTGGCCGCTCTGTCCATCGCGTCCTTGGTGCATCCCTCCTTGCGGTGCTCGTGGAGAAACTGGACGATATCCAGAAACCCATGGCCAGCGGCATCGTCCATCGTCTTGGTGGTAAACCCACTGGCACCACGCGTATGAAGATACTGTATGATCGATACGCAGCCGGACCTTGCTGCTTGCTGGACGGCTTCTCCACAGAAACTGGCATGTCCATTCTCAATGAGAAACACGACCACATCAGTGGATCCATTCGTCACGGCTTTAATAAATGGATTTTGTCCACAACGCTCGTCGTGGTTTGCGTAGAGCCACTGGACCATCTCCAAGTGGCCTTTTGCCACCGCCACATCCACAGTGACATCCACAGGCCGTCTGACCCATGCTCGAAGCTCTTCTGGACGGCGCGTACGAATCCCAAGCAAGCACTGGATCACATCCAGATGTCCATTGTATGCCGCTCCAGAGCAGGAAAGCAAATCCGATCCGCACCCTGGACAACTACCGCACAATCTCCAAGTGGCCATTTCGAGCCGCATCGCTTTTGGCAGTGATGAAATGAGGCTTTCCATCGGTCGTATTCGCATTTTCATGGAGCCACTGGATAACATGCAAGTGGCCATGCTCAGCGGCGCGGTCCATCGCCAAGTATGTGGAGCCAATGGAGTGCTGCTGGAGAAACTGGACGACGGAGAGAAACCCACGCGCGGCGGCTCCATCTGTCGCGGTTCCTCTGTAGTTCTTGTCACGCTTGCTGGCCACCAGGATCTCTGGTTCTGGAATGTCGTGTGTGTGGAGGTACTGGACGGCGCGCAGACAGGATTCCTCCGTGTGGTTGTCAGAGATCGCCATTTGCCACGTTGGTTCTGGCAAGAGAAAACCCGCAACAAGCTGTGCGAGTATGGAAAGATCGGCGCCTGGATGGAGGCTGTGCAGTACTATTGATGCGGTGCCTGTTGGCACGACCATGATGGCAAGATGAGAAATGATCCACACACTGAAAGCCATTCAGTGAACGGATCATTTCTCAATTTGCTGGTGGGTGCCAACCGCACTCCATGGAGTTGCCGAACGTGAGTGATGGTCTTTTGTGGGTTTGCTGTCAAATCGGATATTATCATATCTCACCGTTCCAGTTGAATTCCCACAGTCCTCTCTCTCCACGCATCATCGCGCCTATTATACGGTCTACGGAGGTCATGGAATGTTGCCACCACCACCACACTGACCACTGCAGGAGGTACAGTATGATACAATCAACGCGATCAACAGCAGCAACCATGTCTGTTCTTTCGAATATTTTAAAAAGGGAAAGTACACTGGTTCATACACACTTCAACAACACTCAACTACAGCAGTAGTAGTGTACTGAACACAGTCGTGAACCGTAGTGGTACTCACAGTTACTACGTGGTGGTAAGGCTTTCATATGGCGCTACTGTAACTTCGCTGGTCGACGCAGTCTCCCCAGAGCATACACAGCACGTGCAGGGCAGCTGCGATTCCAAGAACGCGACCATCGCTTGCCGTTTGATCGTGGGACATCGCGCGTTTCTCGCACTCTCGAGCGCCTGGTGGACACAGTCTTTTCCTTTCCGAGTGGCACACAGAAACTTCATCATGGTCAAGTACCCTGCGTCAGCCAGATGCATCAAAATGGGTCGTCCGCATCCTTCGGTGCGATGGCGAACAAGATACTCGGAAATTGCAAAATGCCGACAACGAAAGGCGTTCGTCAGTGCACTGGTCGTGCAGCCCTCTGACCGGTTCTCATGAAGAAACTGGACCACATCCAAATGGCCCTTGCACGCAGCGCTATCCATTGCCTCGGTCGTGCAGCCTTCCTTGCGGTTTTCGTGGAGGTACTGGACAATATCCAGATGGCCCTGAGTGGCGGCATCGTCCATTGCCTTGGTCGTACAGCCAGCGTGGCCATGTGAGTGGAGATACTGGACCAGCTTCAAGTCCCCCCACATGGCGGCGGTATCCATGGCGTTGCTCACAACACATCTCCTGGTAACCGTAGCGAATCCAGACACTGGATGATCTTCATATTCAGGCCGCTCTCTCCCCATTCCATCGCAGACCTCAACACGGAAGTGAGCAGTGGCAGCCGTCGATCGCCCGCGTGGACCACACAATTGTCGTACACACACTTGATCATCTGGACGTTGCCACGTGGGATCAACGTGAAGTCATCCAAATTGACCAACGACTGGTCGACCAAGTACTGGAGCACGTCGGCATGCCCTTTCTTGATAACTCTCTGGATGGTTTTCCTGGATAAGCCTCCTGACGGATACAAACCCGTGCGCCGGTTTCGATAGAGAAACTGGACAACTTCCAGATGCCCATTCCACGCTGCCTTGTCCAGGGCGGTACTTCTGCATCGTTCCGTGCGATTTGCATAGATGTACCGGATAACACCCAGATGTCCGTTGCTGGCTGCTTGATCCACGCCGTAGTTGGTAAAGCACTCTTGACGGTGAGTGTCCAGAAACTGGATGACGTCCAGATGTCCATTTATGGCTGCTTGGTCCATCGCAGCAGTCGTACAGCCTTCGGCGCGATTTTCATGCAAAAACTGGACCACCTCCAAGCGGCCTGCTGCCGCCGCGTCGTCCATCGTACTGCTGGTGAAGCCACGACCAGTGGTTTGGTCGTGGAAATACTGGATTAGATCCAGACGGTCAGTGCGGGCAGCCTGGGAAACCAGGATGCGACATAGATCAACGTCTTCGTCCTCGTACAGAAACACCACGAGCGCGATCGACCCCGTGCTTGCTGCTTCCTGAAGCAGCCATCGCCCGCATCGCTCTGGGTGGTTTGTGTAGAGCCACTCGAGCATTTCCACATCGTTTCGCTTGACGGCGGCTTTCAATAAGGAACCGACCCAGAGACGAGTCTCTGCCCTCGTTTCGTCTGGGAGATCCAAGTGGATTTGGTGCAAATACTGGAGCACTTGCAAATGACCATTGTCCGCTGCATTCTGCCACGCCTCCCACGAAACTGTGGCGCTGACTTCTTCATGGAGATACCGAAGCACTTGGAAATGGCCATAGCGAGACGCGCCAACCATCGCCTTGTCCGTGCATCCGATTGTGCCGTGCTTGTGGAGAAACTGGACGACCGAGAGAAACCCACGCGCAGCTGCTTCGTCCATCAAGGTATATCCGCAATATTGGTAATACCTGGGGCCCTTGCGTTTGTATCGGACGTCGCTCTCTGGAATCTGTTGCGCGTGGAG